>OVAN01008523.1:0-18040 GCA_900406275.1 Anastatica hierochuntica | reverse complement strand
TATATATATATATATATATATATATATATATATATCAGATACGGTTCAAGAGATATGAATCTCCTGAAGACATTTAGTATTACATTTTTTGAACATATTTGTTTTTATTGTGATAATTTGTCGGCAATTTCTATCAATATTAATTCTATAAAATACATGGAAAATGATTGTTAGTTTGTTCAAAAAATAAATATTTTTATTTATTTATTAAATAATTTTTTACAATGTCATTATATATACAAATTAAATGTTATTCTCTAAAACGTAATTTCTCATTAATAATATAATAATATACAGAGAGTATGTATAACTCTTTATCTATCTTATTAAAAGGGAAGACGTAGACTTTTTTATGTATGATTTTTTAAAATAAACGTATTTTAAAATTTTTATTAAATGTGTCTAATAAATTAAAATAACTCTAATTACTCAATTACATATTACAACAAACATATTAGAATATTCTAATATTCTTTTCACTTAAACACTATAAAAGTTGTAAACCAACACAATTTAAAATCATCAATTTTCAGCGAATTTAAATATAGTTTGTTTTAAAATTTAAAATAAATCCATAACTTTTAAAATAATTATATTACAATATTATTATTTTCTAAATAAAATTTTTTACAAAATTTCAAAAATTTAGAAAAATCTATAAAAATTTATAAATAATTTATATAAACTAGAAAATTTTAAGTTTAGTCATCTGATGTTTTTTTAAATACTCTGACGGGTTTTGTTTCACGGTATTTCGGGAATTGAATATTATCCGAACTGAACCCATACGAGTATCCGAGAAAATCTGAAAGTTCGAAAATCTCAAATCTAAACAGAACCCAGAATTCGATATAACTGAAAATTCTAAAAGTTTTGAACCTAAACCCGAATCTAAAACTTGAAATAACCGAAAATTATAAATTCGATACTCAAAAAATCTAAACATAATTAATAATAGGGAAAATCCCATAAAAAATTCTCAAAGTGGCAGACACTTCCACTTTAAACCTTCAAGGTTTTTCACTTCCAAATTAATTCTTCAGATTGAGAAAGTTTACAATTTAAACACCCAGAATGGTAATCTTGTACGCGTTGACCGTTGATCCGACGGAAGCGTAAACACCGTTAACGGAATTTTTAATGTCTTTTCTTTATAATGTATTTTATTTCTGCAGCAGGTGTTTACGGTTCCGTCGGATCATCAAAAACTTCGTCAGCGGTGTTTACGGTTCCGTCAGATCAATGGTCAACGCGTACAAGATTGCTATTTTGGGTGTTTAAATTGTAAACTTTCTCATGCTGAAGACTTAATTTGGAAGTGAAAAACTTTAAAAGTTTAAAGTGGAAGTGTCTGCCACTTTAAAATTTTTTTATAGAATTTTTTCATTAATAATATATAAAATTATTTTAAAAAACATGCGCGGACGGATCAAAACTCTAATATCTCTTAAATGTGTTTGAAATGTGTGATGAGTCATTGACATGACAGCTTTTTCAACTGAGAAATGGAGGACACATGATGCAATTTTATTGGTCGGAGATTACGATGACCAATAAGAGTCTTCGAATAAGATAAACAGCATATTTTGTCTTAAAATTGGACCCACGCATTCATATAATATACAAATCTCAAATCAAAGGAAATAAAATTAGGGAATATACGAAATTACCATTAAATTTATCATATGGACCAATGTGTATGCATCTATGTGGGTAAAGATATATTCACAATGCTTCTATTTAACCAACGTGTATGCCTCTGCGTTTATAGTGGCCCGTCAAAATTTAATACCATCATATGTTGGACCATACTTTTTGCTTATAACTATTATAAATATATAAAAGATAATTGACTTGAATTTAACTATAGTCTATTCTCTAATGGTCATGTAATAGTACTAGCCATTGTATTATTTAGTATGGCATAGCCAGGTAGAAAAGAAAATGCTCGCTGAACAAAAGAAAAGACAATGCCTTGTTTTTTTTTGGGATAAAATATAAATTTTCATTAATAAAAGTTTTGAAACTAAAGCTACGTAGAGCTAGTAGTTTCTAAAATCCAAAAAAGTCTTTAGAATACGATGAATTTATGATTAAAATTGATAAACAACTCCAAAAATTTAAAAAAACGACTTCTACCAATGAGGAGGAAAAAATTCGACGACACCTAAAACATCAACTTGAGTCTTCGGACGGCGTTTCGAAATTGGTCACCTTAAACAATATTTTGTTTTTGTAAATGTGAATCATAATTCTCATACACACACGGTGTAGGGATTGTCTATATCTATCTCTACAATTATTTTTACCAAAGTTTGATTTCAAGTATAAACATTATCACATGCTGTAGGGATTATCTATGAGTTCATGATCGGTTTCATTCTGTTAAGAAAAAATAAGTTGGAGGTCATTTCTTCAAAGATATAGAAAGGAATAAAACCCTAATTTTCTCTCTCCTAGGATGACTAAAACCGCGTTGCCCTGACTTTCTAGCGTCTCTCACGTTGTCAGACCAAGCGTCCAACTACTCTTCAAGCCCCTCCCCTTCTTATGGGAAAAAGAAACAATTGTCTCAGCATATCCAAAGAAAAGAGCTCTGAAAAAGCTCCCCGACCCACATCGTCAAGAAGAATTTTGTTGATAATGTCGCCGCTTTTGCAGGCTCAGACGAAGATTCAACTTCTATGGTCGTTGCAGTTTCTGCGGTTGGAACCTATTGTCCAAATTGGATCTTCGACAGATTTGGCTAAACTCTCCACTGAAATAGAAACATCATCATCGTCATCAACCACGACTCCTATTGCTCACTTTGCGCAAGTCAATATCTTAGCGAACACAATTGGAAATCAATTGATTCAAGCCCCAGTCATCAATTTATGGTGTGACCTTGTAAAGGGATCCACTAAAAAGCTTGAGAAGAAAGGAGAAGGTTTCACATTTCCTTCCGGAGAAGCATGTGTTAAAATTGCAAACTCCATCATCGAGAAACTCATGAAATCATGTGTTGCTTTGTGTTAGGGAAATTCTATTCTGACCCTCCTTCTGAGGGAATCATTCACACTGTAGTAAACGACATTTGAGTCATCACCATCGCGAGAGCCTAGGATGGAAGGATTTTCTTTCCTCTTTAAGATATTGAATATGTAACTAGGAAACAGGTCATAAACCAAAGGTTATGGCAGATAGAAGGACAAATAATGTTCATAGCAAAATGGAAGCCTAGCTTAATCCTCGAGAAGCCGGAGCTAACCTCTGGCCTCATATGTCTTGAGCTACATAACGTTCCCATGCAATTCTTTAATGACGATGCAAGGGAGAGTATCGCCAGTTTGGTTGGGAAGCCAATGTTCTGCCACCCTCAAACAGCGAACAAGATAAACTTGGAGGTCGCCAAGGTCTTGGCCATAACTAACCCGAGAAAACCATTGTCGGAGCCGATCAATGCACAATTCAATCTGGTGAAATCAGGCATATTGGAGTCTCTAGTCCATGGATGCCACTTATTTGCTCCAGTTCTGTGCTCAGCTTGTAACTCAACATACCGCACCTCATCTCAATGCTGGCATGGTCAATTGCAAGTACAAGGAAGAATAATCGCAGACGAAGATCTAGAGGACTGATCACTCGAGTTTTAACGCGATAGACTAACTGCAAGTGCGTAGTAAAGTACGCAGTCGTATATGCGAGATCAAATCCACAAGCACCAAAGATCACACATACGGTCTTAACCCAAATTACAAGCTAAAGCGAATAAAATGGATAGGTTCTGAAACTAATTTAAGTCTAAAAAGCAGTTGAAAGCAAGTAAAACAAAGAAAACGAGTTGTAAAATGATAGAAAAAGACATTGGACACAGAGAATTCTCATGAAATGTATTTTATTGTTGATTAGGATAAATTGATAAGGAAAAAATATTAAGAATTTTTTCGAACTCAAATCACTAATTAGAACTAACCTACTTATGTAGCGCTAAATCCATATGTTATAGAATCTTAAAGACCAACTTCGGTTGAATTCAAATTATAAACATGCATTAATTCATGTTTAACATGTTCATAAAGCGTAATAATATCAACTTCCTTTAGTTAAGGACACTTTGCTATTCTACTCACTTGTTCATGCATTTAAACAAACACTTTCAATGCATTGAATAACCTAAGATCAGAAATTAGGTCGCGAGTTCTTAGCATTAAACATGGTGATAGATAAAAATCTACAAAGATAAATCCATAATCTAACAATCAGACAATCAAAAAATCATGAAATTCCCTTGTGAAAAAACTTAAACCCAATTAAAGAACTACTCACACATATTCAGAAAAGAATCACAAGAGAAATCAAAGGAAACATCATAAAATTGAACAGAATATGAAAAGAAGATACATAAATCTTCTCGAATTCGAAATACGGATGAAAAATCTTGTCCCTTAGCTTACAAAACTCAAAAATCTCCTTTAGAACTTAGAAAATAGCATTAAAAACATAATTTTTGTCCTAGGTTAATATACAAAAGTCCAATATTTAATCTGGGGAAAATAGAATTTTACAGGAAAAAGGAAAACTTCATATCTGATGCAGGTACGGAGATCGATCGATCCCCTATAGGGATCGATCCATCACCTATCTACGCAATTTTCTTCTTGGCTTTTCTATTCACAGAATCGATTGATCCTCTGATTGCTCGGACCAACTTTGTCTTTACGTCATCATGAACCTCTAGAATCCTGTAGAAACTCTTTTTTCTTCAAATATGGCCAAACACCTAAAAACCTGAAAATATCAAAAGAAGACTTCAAAAACAATATTAATACATACTACAAACCATAATTTTTAGTGAAAACCGTGATAAAAATTTATAAAACATGATATATCAAGGATCCGCTGCGAAACACACCAGCCATAAATTTTCAGATAAGGCAGTTGGGAATGAAACTAGAAAATCGCAACACGGTCAACTCCATAGTAGGGTGAGTCTGAGAACATCAATACTTCCTTCCTCCTTTAATGTAAAGATCATCGATTGGCACAATCATTGCCACACCTTCAATGAGTAGCTACTCCAAATCCGAAAAGGAACTCGCATGGGAGTTATGTGTTTAGTTGTGCTTAGATCCTCAGACTATTGTGCATTTTCAAACTGTAGAAGCCATTGGATCACCAGCCTCTGTTGAAACAAATGAAAGTCAAGGTTTTGATTTTACGAAGGTGTTATCCAGTAAAGATAAAAAGAGAGCTTGGGATGAAGCTCCCACCGACTAATAGCCTTTCTCCACGTGTGCATAATTTTTCGGATGAAATGTAAGAAGTTTTAACTTATCTATGTATAGAAGTGGTTTTTTAAAATGAGTAAAAAAAGAAAAACAAATTTTTGGAGCTCTCTTTGAGACTCACGTGAAGCAGTCAAATCAGAAAAAGACTATAAATGATTTACTATATGGCTGGGGTTTTGATGATAACTACGATTACTCAGACCTTGCGTAGATTTGGATCTTGTGGGAGCCTACTGTGAAGGAAACTATCATCTCTAAATCTTTCTAGATGGTTACATGTGAGGTGCAACTCAACGGGTCAACCTCTTCACTTGTGGTATTCGTTGTGTATGCCTCCAAAGATGAAAGGACTAGAAACTCATTTTGGGAAGAGATAACCAGTTATCAACACATCAAAAGGTGCACCGCAAGCCGTCGACTGTTTTTTGGGTACTCCAATAAGGTGTTGGATCCTATAGAACATTTAAACTCTACTTCTACGAATGTAGATAGACCGAGACAGGTTTTGAGGGACTGCGTACTACATGTTTCATTGGTTGATCTCACATTCAGAAACAACACATTTATATGGTGAAATAAGAGAGAAGTTACTCTCATTGCAAAGAACTTGATCAACTGTCAGTAAATGACGAGTAGACTACGATGTTCCCGAAATCCTTTGCTTACTTTGGACCACCAGACTTTTCAGATTGTGCCTCAATTGGCCTCTTTTTTTACTCAGTTCTACAAACATAAAAGCTGCCATTGAGGTTCTATAACCTTCTACTCAAAAATCATGATTTATTTTCCATGGTTATAAATGAATGATTCTCCACAAACTACTTTGAGTCTGATATGTACATAATCATACAGAAGCTTAAGAAGTTGAAAGGTCATATTCATAAGTTCAATAAATCCAACTACTCAGGAATTGAGATACGAGTTATTGAAACTCGTGAGAGGCTCTTACAAGTCCAGAAGCAGTTGTTAGCAGCCCCCTCTCTTGACTTGGTTGCTCAGAAACATGAAGCTCACAGAGTTTCGCAGGAACTCAAAGTTTCTAAGGAATTTATCTATCGCCAACGATCCAGAAGAACTTGGCCTTGGGAGGGAGACGCATATATGCATGATACAAAGTTCACTTTCTACTTAATTTCTATGGCAATCAAGATGAAACAAAAGAGGATATGTTGAACTTGTCTATTGATTATTTTAAAGATTGCTTAAGGGCAAATCTTTTAATTCAAGAGGTACCTTATAGCATCATCAACTCCTTATTGGGATTTACATTTTTGGAGAAGGAAAAGCTTATCTTGATGCAGATTTCTCCACTGATGAGATACTTCTTTCTTCTCCTACCATAACAACAAAACGATGGGACCAGACGGTTATACTTCAGAGTTCTTCACTTCTTGTTGGAGCATAGTGGGTTATGGAGTTGTTGTCGTGGTTAGAGAATTTTTCTCATCATGTTAACTACTGAAGCAATTAAATGCCACGACTTTGGTGCTCATCCTAACGCCATCAAATGCAGCTAAATCTACTAATTTCATACCCATCTCTTATTTCAGTATGATCTATAAAGTCATAGGAAAATTGCTAGCTGATAGACTCAATAAGTTACAACCTTCAATAGTTTGAAATGCCCATACAACCTTCCTCCCGAGCAGATTACTCACAGAAAATGTCATGTTGGTGAGGGAACTGGTAGCTGGGTACAACTTGAGAAGTGTTTCACGTTGCGGAATGCTAAACATCGACATTAAAAAAGCTTTCGATTCAATCGCATGGTCATTCGTCATCCAGACATTGAAAGCGGTGGGGATGCCTGAGAAATTTATATTGTGGGTCTGGCAAAGAATCTCCTCACCCTCGTTCTATGTTTTGTGTGAATGGTGAAACTGACGGGTATTTCTCTAATGGAAAGGGGTTGAGACAAGGAGACCTCATTCTCCCTATCTATTCATTATTTTGATGGAGGTTTTCTCTCGTTTTTAAAAATCCAAATTCTTGGATGGGGTGATCGACATCACCCAAACACAGAGGAGTTGCAGATCTCGCACTAAACGTTTGCAAACAAGGCGATGATATTTTTGATAGAAAATCTGAGTAATTGCAGGGTATAATTAATGTAATGGACAAATTTGCAAGTTGGTCAAGATTGAGATGGACTAAAACAAACCACATTTATTCACTGCTGGTCAGAACGTAAGTAAATCTAATGAGCTACACAACTTTGGTTTCACTCTAGGCTCTCTCCCTATTTAATAGGGTTGCCCCATATGCATCCAAAGCTTCATGTTGCAGAGTATTCACCTCTCCTGGATAAGCTCGTAAAACATATTAAGATGTGGTCAATCAAGTCCCTCTCTTATGCTGGCTACCTTTAGTTGTTGAGTAATATCATCACGTGTTCGTTGAATTTAGTTCTCTGCTTTCATCTTGCTCGCCACATGTATACAGAAGAGTAAGTCCCTACGTACAAGATTTCTTTGGTTGAGGGATATTGAGAGTTATCACAAAAATGTATCTTTTTCAACTATCTATCTTCCCAAGAAAGAAGGAAGTCTAAATTTTTTTCTCTCAATCTATGGAACATTAACCTCTCTCTCTAAATTTTGTTGACTTGTCTTCTTAAGAAGTGATTCCCTTTGGATCGCATGACACAAGCACCCCCACATAGAAAATATGAGCTTTTTGAAAGTTGGGGAATCTACCTCAGACTCTTGGAGTTAGCAGTCTTGGTTGCAACTTAGGCACATTGTAGAAAGGTTCATAAAATTCAACATCGCAATACGTAATTGAGCCAGCTTCTAGTTTGACAACTAGATACCACTCGACCGGCTCATATACTTCATTGGACCAGAAGGACCACACATGCTAAGACTTCCTTTGCAGGCAAGTGTTAGTAAGGCTTGTAAGACTCCGGCTGACTGCTACCTTCTCCTCACTTAGATGATGTAGTTGATTTAAAGGCCTACATCACCACCATACCTTGGTCGTCTATGTCCTCCCGTGATGACACTTTCTATTGGATGGTAGGAGATACTAAGTTTGAATCATACAGCTCCTCAAGAACGTAGGAGACTAAAAGTCCTTTAAGCACCAGCAAAGATTGGCATGATGTTGTATGGTTCAAAGGTTTTACCCCTAGAAATTTGTTTGTAATGTACGTGGCTCAGTTAGACAGGCTTCCAACAAGATCAAAGTAGCTATTTTGGGGAATGAATGTGCAACATCACTACTGTCTCCGCTCTAAATTTGCAAAGACTAGAGACCATCTACTCTTGCATTGCGAGTTTAGTGCAGTTGTTCCTCACTTGGAAGGCAGCGCATGCCTGAACCATAATCTCTACCGAAACAACACCAGCTACACTAAAAAAACTATCCACTCATGTGGCAATCTACTACCTGTGGCAGGAAAGAAACAACATGTACCATAATCAGGTTTCCACTACACCTTCAAATGTTTTTAACAACATTAACAGAAAAATTAGAGACTCCATTTTGGCTAGAAAGCATCGGCGCAAGTTTAAGGATCTAGTGATCCTCTGGTTCAACTGATTACTTCCTAGCTTCTCTAGATTTATTGTAGTCGAATGGTTTTAACCTTGTTTTTTATATTTTTTTACAAAGATAAATTGCAATAGATTAAATGTTGTATACACTAGTTTTATTAAGGATATTTACATTATTATCAAAATAATAATAATAATAAGCTTTTGTATTCGTTTTTTCTTATAGTTTTGCTAATCTTTTAGTTGTAACATAATCATATACGTTATGAACTAATGCAACAAATATATACGATGAAAAGCCAAATGGCTGTGGTCTACTAGTTTTTTCTTTTTTATGAAAGCCTAGTAGTTGAGTTAATGAGGGTGGTAAATAACTTTCACTGTAGAAGACTCAACGGAGAGAGACACACATGATCTTGTGTATACTCGACTTTTTGCATGTCTTGAGAATTATTGTCAGCTTTGCTCAAGATCTACCCTGCTTATTTAAATAATTATAAAAATGTATAAATGGATGTAATTAAATAAAAGCTTATAGATATACATTTTCTTTGGAAGATTTTGCTAGTTAATATATATACATATGTATATATATATATATATAAACAATACAAGAAATCTTGTACATATATATATAATACAAGCTAGTACTTAACGTACATGATAAATATGACTTTCTCTCTTTGTGTGTGGCCTTACACATCGTACGTATGATAGGTATATAAACTGATTAACATGATCATCTAACTATATATAATATCAATATTAAATTGTACAAGAATTCAGAGATGTAATCTAGACTCTAGAGTAATTTTACTGGTCTAAATCTGAAACCTGGGAGTTGTTCTTAATCGTGATGAAAATGGAAATACTATGGTTTTAAACATAAAAAAAACATAATTAAAAAGGAAAAATAAAACAAAAGAGACATAAGTATGGTGTAAAAAGATGACATAGGAGATGCACATAAACCATCCATTGATTTAAGTGTATCTACACTATCTTACGCTAACCCTAAAAGCCACATGTCGAATGATAATCTTTTCGGCTCACCGGAGAGAGACACACAAAAAGACTAGAGAGAGAGAGAGAGAGAGAGAAAGAAAGAAGAGAGAGAGAGAGAATGGATCAAGATGATGAGTGGTTGGGAACGCTAAGATACGCCGGCAAGGCGCAAGATAAGGTTTCCGTTGATGCTCTCATGCTCCGGTACCGTCCGATCGCTCCAAAGCCGACGACATGCGGCGGAGGAGATAGCAATAACAGTTCGTACTGTATGAGCAAAAGAACCAAACGAAAGTACGTTAGGGTTTCCAAGAATAATAACAAAACTACTTCTTGTCGAGGGAAGAACAGATCTGACGTATCTGATGATCCGACACAAACTGGAGTTGTTACGTTGCAGCTCCTGCCGGAAAAATCCGATCTTTCCGGTGAATACACGCCGTTGGATCTGGATAGTCTCGATCCGGCGGTGGAAACGATAATCGAAGAGAAAACACGAGAAACCGACACGTGGGTCACGTTTGACGGCGGCTTTACGGCGGAGGTTGAGACTTGGGTGACGGTGGAGTCCGTCACCGGCGTATGTGACGGTAGTTCGAGTTCCCGTGCGGTGGGGTGGACGGACGTTGAGATAATGGACAGTTTAAGTAAAGACACGTGTCCAGCGTTCGTATCGGATGGTTCGAACCGTGTGGTGTGGGTCAACGAGGCTTACCGGAGAACCGTGTCCGGTGAGGATTCATCGTCGTCGTGGCCGGAAGTTGTGGTGTGGTTGGTGGCGGATGAATCGACAGCGGCGATGTATTGTAACTACCGATCTTTCACGTGTAGGGTGAGGATGCAGTACACGTGGCGTGAAACAAAACACACCAAAACGGTGCCGTGTGATGTTTGGAAAATGGAGTTTGGTGGCTTTGCATGGAGGCTAGACACAACAGCTGCTCTGACTCTCTGGCTTTGATGGTGATTTTTGCCTGAAACAAAAGATCAGGTAAGGACTATGAGATTTAAGAGAGTGTGACTAATCCAATCACAAAACTTCAATAATCATCTTTGTTTTAGCCTTACAAAATTATATATATAGAAGAAGGTTTGGAAAAGGAAACAAGTGATGATAATGTTGAGAAGTTGTGGAGAAGATGAGGAAGCTTAAATATATAGAACATGCCATAATAATGTCAAATACTTATTTGGCAAAGATTTGATAAAAAGATGCCATTGTATATGGTTTTCATATCAAACTTGGCTTCTGTTTTTATTTTGATGATAAACCTGCTAAACACATAACATATCCGTGTGTCTTAAGATATCACTATTAGTTTCACAGTTATCATAAATTTTCGAATTCTCTCATGCAAAATACATATATATATGGTTTTCATATTAATCTTGGCTTATGTTTTTAATTTGATCGATAAATCTACTAAACACATAACATATCTGTGTGTTTTAAAATATCACCAAAATTTTCATAGTTAACATAAATTCTCGAATTCTCCCATGCAGAATACATTTATATGGTTTTCATATCAATTTTGGCTTTTGTTTTCATTTTCATCGATAAATCTGCTAAACGCATAACATATCTGTGTGTTTTAAGATATCATCGATAATTTCGCAGTTATCATAAAATTTTGAAAAATAGTTGAGTTATGCATGCAAAATACATAAATTATATCTTAAGTTAAAAAAATGCTATAAATTGAGATATATATTGATATACAAATACGAATATACACTTGTTAATTGAGTAATTCACATGAACTATATGGGAAACCTATTGAGTGTCATACTTACTTAGTATAGAATTTCTTCATTATAAGCTTTTGCATTCTCCACATAACACAAACATTGAAATACTTATGTGTATATGTAAGTTATATCATTTAAGATTTAAGCTCAACATGCTCTAATAATTCATGTCCTTAAAAAGTGTAGTACTTGTCTCTTCGCTATTGTAAGAAGCATATACATTTCTCTATTTTTGTGTTAAATATTCACGGGTATGCTTTTTAACCTATTTATATATGTTTCTTAATGAATGTTATCTTAGTTAACCTTCTTGCACCTGATAATATGCATTCATATATACATCCACCACCATCTATGTATACAACAAATTAAGTTTTCTCTCTAAATGAAATTAAGAATGTTAGATGTTTATACAAACAAAAAGACAAAATCGGTTATGATCTTTTTAGAAGACACAAACTTTATGGTTTGAAAATCAAATTATCTAGTATATCTTTAAGACTAGTGTTTCGTCCCGTTCTCCCAATGATCGTTCTTCACGCATGTTAAACTTGTTTGAACAGTATTTTTAAAATATAAATAGTGGTTTTAATTTTAACTTTTATATAAAGCAATTTTTTCGTGGGATCTGCTTACTCCTGGCTCCTGCATGTGGAGAAACCTCATTGGATTACAAAAAGTTGATAAAAATAGAGAAAAGGAAAAAGCCAAAAGTTCTAATGAAGAATGAGAATAAATAAAGTTGTAACACTCAACCACAGAGATTGTATAAATCAAACACGTGGCTTTTAATAAGAGAAAGATAGCAACCAATCATCATCTCTAGATTTCTCTTACCGACAAGAGTGAAGTCATCAGTAGATAAGATCCGTTGATTGGTTTAGGTTGTTCACGGTTGGCTTTAAATCGGGCCGTACGTTGTGTCGAGTCTTTTATGGTCGCGTGTAGTGGAACAGTCCTCAAGTGCGATAGAATTTTAGTACTAGAGATAACGAATGAGAGTCTTTTACGTGTGTATTGAAGCCTTAGCCACCCAGATCTTAAATGCCTCTAAAACCGGTACAATATTCTATGTTTCAAAATAAAAAATGTGAGACATCGATTAAGAACACATTAATTTTTAGTTTATTCAAATTAAAACATCATTTAACATCTGACTACTATAATTCAACTAAATTGTGAAATATAAATATTTCAATTATGGATAACATTCTGATAGTTCAAAAAATGTTTCATGGGCTACGTACGAATCAGGTATGTAGATATAAATTTATGGCCATAAAGACGGATAAGAGTAAAGTCTATGACCGTATAGAATGACCATTTCTAGAAGCAGTTCTAAGACGAATGAGTTTCGATAATTTGTGGATTTCTTGGTTGATGTGGTGTGTCCGATCTGTATCATATAAGATATTGTTTAATGGTCAACCAACATGACACATCGTACCCCAAAGGGGACCCGGGCAAAGAGATCCTCTGTCACCATACTTATTTATCATATGCACGGAAGTGCTAATTGCCAATATAAAACGGAAGGAAATGGACCATGCTTTAACAGGGGTTAAGATAACACAACATAGTCTGGCAGTATCACATTTACTATTTGCGAATGATTGTCTATTTTCTGTAAGGCAGAGGATTCACAGTGCCAAGTAATCTTGGATATATTACGGGACTATGGGAATATCTCAAGTCAAGTCATCAATTTTGACAAGTCATCTATTATGTTCGGTAAGAATGTCCCAAGGCATACCAAAGACATGATAAAAGGTTAAAATGGGCATTACAAAGGAGGGTGATATGGGACCGTATTTAGGAATCCCTGAAAGTCTAGGAGGCTAAAAAAGCCAAATTTTCAATTACGTTACAGAACGATTGAGAGACCGAGTTAATGGTTCGTCCTCAAAGTTTCTATCAAAAGGGGAAAGGAAATTCTGATTAAATCAGTTGCCCTCGCACTCCCCAATTATATAATGTCATACTTCAAGCTCCCCCAAGATTTAACTACAAAGCTAACCAGTGCGATTTCCCAATTCTGGTGGAGCTCCAATGGATGCAACCACGGTCCCCATTGGGTTGCATGGAAAAACTTTTGTGTTCCTAAGGACGAAGGAGGTTTGGATTTTAAATCTCTAGAAGACTTTAATACAACCTTATTGGCCAAACAATTATGGAGACTCATTCAATTCATTGACTCAATGGTAGCCCAGATTTTACGAGGTCAATACTATAGGAAGGTACATCTTTTACAGGCCAAGAAGCCTTATTCTCCTTCATTTGGATGGAGAAGCATTGTTGCTACACAAGAATTACTAAGACAAGGCGTTCGAATAAGGATAGACTTTGGGATTAACACATTAGTGTGGAATGATCCATGGATACCATATACGCGCCCACGACCAGCGAGCGGTCCAGGAAGTGACTGGCATCCTACACTAGAGGTGCAACACTTAATAGATCCAACGACTAAGGAGTGGCGCATAACAGTTATGCGACAACTAATGGTACCAAAGGACGTGGATTTAATTAGGGGTATCTAGCTAAGCCGGATTTCAACCAGATGATGTCCTGGTATGAAACCTTACAAAATCGAGACAATATACTGTTAAATCGGGCTATCGAATTCTTCAATCATTGGAGGTAAACCGAATAAATACTTACGGCTGGGGGCCGAATTTGGACGCCCTGAAGGCACAAGTTTGAAAGACTAGATGTCTTCTAAAAATACAATATTTTCTTTGGCAAATGCTCACAGGGATCCTGACGGTAACCATTGGAATTATAACAAAGGGGATACGATGTGATACTCTATGCAAGCGATGTGGTGCCTCTGATGAAATGATCAATCAAATATTTTTTGAGTGCCCATCTATTGTACAAATTTGGACGAATTGCAAAGACCCGACACGACCATAGAGTTTTCCAAAGAAGTCGCTTTATTCTAATATGAATTATCTCTTTTTGAGAAACCCTCTACAGAATCATGACCAAGATAGTCATGATATTTTACCTTGGTTTTTGTGGTTCATATGGAAAGCAAGAAACCAAAATGTTTTCCGAGGGACATATTAGACATCGGAGAAATCTGGAGAAGTGTAGAAATTGAATTCTTAGCCTGGTATGAGGTAAAAAAACTACATATTCAACCCGAACAATCAGATAACACAAGGGCTAGGAAACCCAACGGAATTATTTATTGACTGGACAGATCATGGAGACAACATGATCCTACATTGGGTCTTGGATGGATTTGTCTAGATGAAGAGGACAAGATATTATTACTTGGAGAAAGATGTCATCGAAGGAGCTTATCACCCTTGCATTCAAAGATGGAGACATTATTTTGGGCGATGCTAGATATTCGACAGAAAGGGATAAACTGCCAATATTTTGAGACAAACTGTATGGAGCTCATCAAATCACTCAAAAATCGGAAGATTGGCCAACCTTCTTGACACTCACTCAAGAGTTCCGAAGGTTATAAGATCACTTCCCAGATTTCTCTTTATTTGGTATCTCGCGCACGAAGAGATTACAAGAAGATTGCTTGGCTCGAAGTGCTCGAATTTTATTTCATGAATTAGCATTTGTAGACATTAAATCTCCTAGTTCGGTTACAAAACATGGAGTGATGTTTTAATTAATATGCGGGTGCAAAAAAAGTGTGAAAACACTATTTAGTTTGGATTGAAAACCGAAAACATTTTTTTAATTAAAACAAAAAAAATTTGGTTTAAAAATCTTTCAATTTGAAATGGAGTGAGTATGGTTTGTGATAGTTATGAGAATTTATTTTGGTTAAAAAGTTAAGGCTTTATATTATTTTCGGTTTGAATTTTATTTTATTTAGTTAAAACTTGATGCCACATATTAAATGTAATTGATATGATTACTGAAAGTTAAATTCAATTTCATGCTAAATTTATTTTTAGGTACATACTCTAATAATTAGTTATTAGATCAATATTTTAAGGTCTCATCACCTCGAATATTAGAGGAATATTTTAAACCGAAAAAATCTTGATACTATACTAGAAAGATCTAGAGAAAATGACAAAAATTGTAAGATACTTTTACTTTTTACTTTTGGACTTTATAAATAACTGAGCCGTCTCTCACTGTAACCAAGTTGAACAAGACTAATAAAAAGAAAGAGTTCAAAGAATGAGTGTTTCTAATCATAAGTTTTTTAGATTTATCTAAGAATCTTTCAAATATTCTATAGTTGTTCTTCCATTTTCCTCTTCATATTTAGAGGGTCTTTTGTTTCTTTCGGGTTTTTCGGGTTTTACGGTTTTGGGTTAGTGTTAAACATTGTCCATATTTTTTAATTTACATGGTATCATAGCTATTTTTATCTTGTGCTCATCAAGATTGAGGTTTAAAGAAAACTTTGGTTATTCTAAGCAGGAAGTCAATGAGTCGTGTTGTTGGATTGAGAATAAAAATCTTAAACCAATTTAACTACTGGTTATGGAAGTCATGTATGGAGTCATACTAAAACTTTTGAGATGTCATCGGTGGTAGTAGCAAAATACCATCAAAGGGAAATGCAGCAACCACGAAAGCGACAAAGGAACGAAAATGGAAGAATGCCAAGACGGAGTTTTCTCTGAAAAGGTATATATCTTCAGGTATATTTGAGCATGTTTAAGGTGCACTTTTGCTAGCTCTATTTGGCCAATGTTAGATCAATTTTTCAAAAAGAAGAACGAAGTTCCATTACAAGTATTAAAGAACAACTGGCGAATACGAAGCAGAGAAAGTTTCAATCTCAGAGCTTTACCAAGGTGGAAAATCTTTGCTATGAGATTACTACTTTAATTTTGGAAGAATCAATTTTGGAGGTTTAGTTAAAACAATTTATTATATGAGGTTTGAGATATGAATATACACTATTTGAAACCTCGATTCAAGGATGGACTACACAATTTTCCTTGTACGAGTTTGAAAATTGGTTAATTTCGCAAGAATCAATAGCCATACAAATGACGGGAGTTAAAATCCATGATGATTCATAAAGAGCTTTTGTAGTTCGAAGACATCAAAGCTTTAAAGCAAAAAACAAAGATGGTGGTCCTAGGAACAATGATGGGCGTAAATGATCTTATATGGGAGATAATAAAATCTCAAATGTTACCCCTGTGGAAAATTTAGAAATTTTAAAAAGAATTGTCAAATCAAGTTAAAGGAAACAAATATGCCAAAGTCAAAAGGTCATGCCGAAGCCAAAGAATGGGGAGAATGTTTCATGGCGGAGGTTGCGTCTTCAGATACACTCGTAACTTAAATTTAGAAAATTATTGGATAGTAGTTTATGGTTGTAACAATTATATCATGAGAAGTTATTTTCGTTTATTTAACGTCATGATGGGAAAAAAGCCACTGTTACTGTAAATAATTCAGTCTATCATGTTGAGAGGGAAAGATTATATTCATTGAAGAAGATTCTTCGTTCGATTGTGAATGTAATATACTCAAGTAATTAAGTTTTGTTTGGCTCAAAATACGTTGATTATTTAAAGAATATTAAAAAGTTAAAAGTGGATGTTGTTCACATCAGAGCAACCTCCTGATTTTAAATCATAAAATCATCATGATCATGTGTGCAAGCTTAAAAAGGTTTTATACAAGTTAAAACAAGTTCCACGAACTTGATGCGGAAAGCTTCAACTTTGCGGTAATATGACATCAAATGTTGATCCAAGTCTATTCTTCTAGAGGGGTAAAGGATTTCGCATAGTGGTTCCTTTTTACTTGGATGATATGATTATCACCGGAAATGATGATGTTGAAATTGCTTGTCAAGAATATATGCAAGTGATGTCGGGGTAATAGAAGAAAGTTGATTTTTGTGCCTTGAGGTCAAATTTCTTTTGATACGGAAGATTATTCTTTAAATTTTAATATCTAAAGTATAGTTATAAATATCCAGAAAATTATAAACTGAAGATGCAAATACCCAGGTTTTAAAAGAGAGTTAAATATCACCAATATCATCTTTAATACATGATTCTACCTTCATTTTAATTGCAGCTAAATAAATAATCTAGTGAATCAAACAAATATTATTTCTTTTAATGACATAATTGTTTTTTACTCTTCACAAAATAGAATATAAATCACGCATTGCTCACTATTGTAAGTGGTAACCAAGTAACTGTAGGCATTCGTAACGATTTATAAATATACTTATGAACTTAATCCCATGAATGTGCAACTAATTGACTTTGAATCTAATCTACGGGGTATTGAATAGACATGGAAAATATGGAGCGGAGAATGATATGGATTTATATCGNNNNCGTGCCTCTACCGATATCCACACGAACACAAACTGGATCGAATCGGGGTGCGAACGTCATTGAGATCAGACCTCAAATTAGACAAATGATTTATCTTTGTATAATTTTTAGGGTTTTTTTCGTTGTGTCTCACACACAACTCAAGCGGAGGAGACAATATATATATATATATATATATATATATATATATTTAAACCTACGATAATCTTCC
>OVAN01008522.1:0-15404 GCA_900406275.1 Anastatica hierochuntica | reverse complement strand
CAGAATGGTCAGATTGATCTGCAATTGGGTAAGCTAGATGTGTGTTTCAATCTAGAGAAGTTAACCAAGAAGCCTACCATAGATGGGCAAACATTTTGGGTTGACACATTGACTGAGGTTATTGAGGAGGCTGTAGAGGAACCTCACACCGAGGAGTCTTTTCAGATATCCTCATGTCGGATTGACGAAGATAATGGTCTGCTGAGTACAGAAACTTTGGTGGTTTCTGAAAAGAATGACGTCAAAGAAGTCCTGGATGGAGATGTTTATTCTACAATGAGAAAACTCAAGACCAAAAAGAAGGTGAAGGTGAAGCAGAAAGAGCACAATGCTGAAGAGAGTTCAGAGTTGACTTTGATCCCTCTTGAATGCGATTGAAGCGCTATTAAGTACAAGGTGAAGCGTAAAGGCAGAATCAGACCTTTCTCCAAGGTCAGAGCCATCATTACGCCTGAGTTTAAAGAGAAAGGCGCAGCTGCTGTGAAGAAAGCGATGAATAGCATCCTTGAGCTANGGAGCTTGTTTCGGGGCGAGTTCCAAGGTCCTTCCAGACTGATCCATCGCCACTACAGTCAGGCTCGTGACTTTAAACAAGCGTTGAGTGGGAGGCAACCCACTAGGTACTTTTCTTTTTCTTTTTAGTTAGTTTTGTAGTGTTTTTGATTTTTGTGCTTTGTATTTTTGGTGCTTTTAACGTTTTTCGTGTTTTTAGCCTTCGAATTACAGAAAAAAAGATGACAGACAGACGGACAGGGATCGACCGATCTATGTCCTGGACCGACCGATCCCTGTCTATTTACAAGGCTATTTTACACGATTTTAGGTAAGTTTTCTATTTCCCGTTTCTTTTCATTTTCTTTTCATTTTTATTTGCTACTTACCCCTTCCTTGGACTTGTTTCACACCGAGACGGTGTGAGATAAGTCTGGGGGAGGACACTGACGTTTTTCTTTTTCTTTTGGTGTTGTTTGAGTCATTTTTATGTCTTTTATCGACTTAGTTTATGGATCTGTTTATGCTTCATGATGATTTTAAACTATTATCTCTGCGCATTGCACTTTATTTTATATGTTCATTGACCATTTACTTGGACATTTAGCGTAGGCAAACCGAAATAACTCATGACCAAACTCCCCACCAGAAATCTCTGGAACTCAGACTTTTGTCTGAAATGTTTCTAACTCTATCTTATTTGGCTTACTAATGAATTTTAAATGCTTTGATACAGGAGTTTAAAATCAGGAATCAAACCCCATCATTCAGGATTACATCATCATTTTTCTACCATCCTTTTCGGTAATCCTGAGTGACCAAACTCATCTTTAGTCTGGCACCACACCCTTACCTTATCTCCTTGATTCTCCATGCATTTCTTTTTCATCTTATATGCACACATGTTTAAAAATAATGGAGAGAATATGGTAGACATGATCCTTCTAATTACTTAGGTAGGATTGAACAATTTAGGTGGTTTAGACACGGTCCTGAGTGTCTGATTGAGGGTCATTGGAAGTTAGTCTCGAGGTTTCTAGTGCATAGGGCGCTGATGCTACGGAAGTAGATCAGTTATAGGTTAGAATTTGAGTTCAAGACGGTTCTTAACCTCTTCCCTAATCTGTATTTTAAGTCAACAAGAAAATGTTTCCTTGAGAATACCTGATGCACAAAACTTGTTTGAATCGTTTTCAACCTCATTTGCTTGCTGCGTTTATCCACTCTCTTTAATTTCAACATTTGCATCTCTCAAAAGACATATTTTTAGCCTTAGCCCTCTGTTTGATTTTAACTCTTCCTGCTATCTTTGGTCTTTGTTGATTCGATCCCGAACCACTACAACGTACATCTGTACGCTTGCAGTGTTATCTCGGGTGAAAACCTGAGCTATCACAAAGGCATGCTCAAGTCTACAAACTCACACATGAAATCCCCAATCCATCAACTCCCCATGGCCATTTATGAAATGGGTTATGGACATAGTTAGAAAGTTCCCAAAGGCCTTGAGCTAGAAGGAATTTCTACTAGTAATGGCAGACTACTTTTTTAAATGGGTTGAAGTAGAAGTCATGAGCAAGATAACCGATGTCCATATCAAAAGGTTCCTCTGGAAGCATGTGGGAACACGATTTGGATTATCCCAAGAGATCATAACGGATAACGGTCCACAATTCATAAGCAAGAACTTTAAAAAGTTATGTAAAGAATTGGGCATAAAGCTAAGTTTCACCCCACCAAGGCATCCACAGTCATATTGCAGGTCGAGTCCACCAACAAGAATGTGGTGAGCCTCCTAACTAAGCATCTGGCCAAATCCAAAGGTAATTGGATCAAAGAACTCCCAACGACGTTATGGGCTTACTGAACCACAACCAAGACGACTACAGGGGAAATACCATTTTCCTTGGTATACAGTACAATGGTCGTGTCCCCTACCGAAGTAAGCGTCCTAACAGCCAAGAAAGAGCTCTCATCCCTATAGGAAAATGAGGAGCTAATGGCCTTGTCCCTAGACCTTCTAGAGAAAAAAAAGAGGGAAGCCGCGAGAAGCAATAGGAAGGTATTGTCTTTACTCTTGAAGAGGAAGATATCATTATTGATTTCGAAAGACTCTTTTCAAATCCTATTGATGAGGAATTTGATGATGAATTGGGAGTTGAATTGTTTGGGAACCCTCTTGAGAAGGAAGGTCATGTCGAACCTAGACTAGATTTCGATGGACCTAGTGTTGCCAATGGAAAGGAGTTTGAAAAGGAAGACACTCCACCTCTTGAAGAAGATATCAATTTTGATGAGAAGAAGAAAAGGCCTTTGATTGGAGAAAAGACTAGTGATGATAATGCTAAGAAAGCTACTAAAGAAGAAATTGTTAAGGAAGCTAAGAAGGAAGAAAGATTTAAGAAAGATAAAAAGGAAGAAACTGATGTCTCAAGGGATGAGGCATTTGAAAAGTAAGACGAAAAACCAAATATTCCTAGGGACATGCCTGGTGAGACGAATATGAATGAATAATAAATTATTACCTTGAACTTAGCAGCTCTTAAGACCAAGTTATTGTATCTTCAACGTTTCAAGAAGTAAATCTTAGGACTACATTATAGAAAAATGAAGCGGGATGGCGACTTAGAAATTCCACAATAATGGTATGAGGAAGCTAAGGTCGACGAAACGGTTAAGGAAAAACTTGAGAAGAAGTTGGCTATGATAGACAAGATAGAGAAGGTATTGCAAGCTAATGACATTCCAACAACTAGAGCCATTGAGAAGGTCTTAGAAAAGAGCGATGATGAAGGAAGATTCGTTATACCATGTGCTCTCAAAGACTACAAATTTGAAGGTGCTTTAATGGATACCGGTGCTAGTTTGAATGTGATCTCTCTAGACCGTGTCAAGGAACTTGGTTTACCTTGAACATCTCCTTCTGGGTGGAAAGCAGCACCCCTTCTCTGTCAGAAATTGGGTAAGAGACAATGACTGAAGGGAAGATAGAATCCTTCACCTACTGTAAAGTGATGTGTACATATTTTTATGCATATTTAGGTGCATGTTAGTTATGCTATTGCTACTTTTAGATTGTAAATATTGCATTATGTCCTTAGAATTCATGTAGTTTGAGTTACAGTATAGTCTTAGGATTTATTGCATTTGCATACATCTTTTTGCATTTGTAGATGAAGCTTTGGAATGGCTCTATAGTGAGCTTAATGGATGGATTCAAGGTGGTTTTGAAATCAAGAATCAAGGGAAAGAGGAGCTAAATGCATGAGGGAAAGGTGAAAGCAAAGATGCAATCAATGGAGCAAAGAAGAGGGCATGGACTGGAGACGCAACCCACTATCGACCAGGGCACTCTCTAGTGGACCACATGGGGTTGATAAAGAGTTGCATGGGACCGAAACTGCCCAACGCAAGCCACTATCGACCAGAGCACTCGATAGTGTACCACATGGGATCGATAGTGGCTTTCATCCGAGCCAAAATCACTTTAGGGCAACCTTATATAAATATATAAATAGACCCTATTAGCCTCCAAAAACATAATCTTTGCAACTCTTACCAACTTTTCTTATTTTTTTCATTATTTGCTAGATCAAAACACTTGTAATACTTTGGATCTTTTTATTTAAGATTTGTGTTTCTCTTCTTTATCTCTCTTTCTATTTTCTATATCTAAGATTATGAAAGCTCAAAGACTCAAACTTTGTCTTTAGATTTTCATGAATCTTAGTGAGTAGATCTTTTAAGGATCTTGAGATGTAGTAAGCTAGGGTTAGATCTAGCATTGTAATGGATGGTTAGGCTACATTTCTACTAGATTTTTTTTAATTCTTTGAAAGTTCATTGCTTGCTCATTGACGTGTAGAAAGTGTTCAATGAAATGCTTGAGAAAATAAAGTCTATGTTTTTCACTTTGGCTCACGAGATTAGATGTTCATAAGTGTTAAATGGCTAAAAGGCTTGTAGATTACTATAACATAATGTTTTTTAGGAAAAAAAGCGAGAGTTGAGCCTTATATTGTGTATGGGCGAATAGATCTTCGCCATGAGAGTGGGTGAATCGCCTAAGAAGGGATCTTTGGCCTATGAATAGCTTTAATCCTCTAAAAATGCTTTGAAAAAGTCCATTATAGTTCTATATCGAGCCCGAACCAATTGCTATGTCTCAAGATTCGATCTTTAACATAGTTTGCCCTTAAAGTTTGTTTCTTTCTTGCATTTTACTTATTGCTTACTTTCATATTGCCTTTATTTATGAAATTTCTCTACGTTTGTTTTAGTTTATGCTTAGATTTAGTTTAGACTTGTGACATCCCACCTAAATCGACCTCCCTAGATGAGGATTTCTAGTGTATTCTCCTTGTTTATCTTCTTTCTAGGAAATCCTCTAAATCCCGTGGACGATACCCAAAGTACTACAACTCGACACTTTTCTCTTGTGGGAATAGTTGGGTTTTGAGCTTTTGGTCTATAAATTTAAGCTTGCCTATTAGGGACTCCAAAAACCTAAACGTCATAAAGTCTCATCAAGATCACCGGAGGAGAAGGCGAAAGACCTCGTACAGATGCTTTTTTGATTCTTAGAAGAAGTCCCCACCATCTACACCCCCTTCCTCTTGATGTCGCTGGGAGGAGACACGGAGATCTACACAAAGATGAAAGATGAAAGATGACTTCTTGCTCCCGGCTGCTTGTGCCTTCTTGTAATCCTCCAAAGCTTTAGATCCTGATCTTGATGTATTCCCTACACAGAAAGAAGATAAATCAGCAGAACAAAAGACAAGGAGAAGTAAGAAGTAAAGAGAAGAGGTTCTCCTCGGATGCTGCTTTGTCTCAATGCTTCTTCACTCAACAAGAGCAGAATACTCCTCTCTTCAGCTGAAATTTGGAAAGCCTCCTATACTGCTTCTTTGCCATCTTCGACCTTCTGCTCAGAAACTTCTATACAGAAAACAAAGAAACAAAAAGGTTAGAACCTGGAACATAAAAGCATCGGCATAACGAGGCACCCAAAACCTACCAGTGGGTTTCCACAAGGTGGGAAAGACAGGCATTAACCCCATTGTCATAAAGACAAATTTTGGAACCCATTGTTTGGAGAAGGCCACCCCTTTTCTTTCTTTCTTTGCAAGCTCCTTAACTATCAGAGCACCTATCCTTGGGTTAAATAGTATTTGTCTTCACTAAGGGAGACGGGTGAGAAGTAATAGGAGTAAAGGAGCTTATCGATCCCAAGATTAAGCTCGTGCAAGTCATTGAGAACTTGATGGCAGTAAGGATCCTCCACGAAGAAGGGTTCAATTGAGAGGGGCAAATTTCAAAGTGGTTAGAGACCTTCATCACCAAAGTCGGCAATCTACCCTTGGTTTCAACGTCAAAATACCCATCGTAAATTGCTATCTCATCTCTTAAACTCTTTGAAGCTCTCTCTTCTTTCCCAGAAGCTCTAAGCATAAGATCCATGAGGAGAGAGTACCTATTTCTCAAATTCGCAAGGTGTTGGGGTTCAAGGGAGGATATGGGTCCGACCTTGAGGATGGTCGGGGCAGAGCAAGAATGCAGGGGCTTTGGACTCCCACGGTGAACCTCCTGAACTTCTTCAGACTCATCAGAGTCCGAACAAGAGCTCACCTTGAGGAGGCGTCTCTGTCGAACCCTAGCTCCAACCGACGATGAGACTCCTAGGGAAAACTCTTTTGAAGAACTCGTCATTCAAACCTGAGATGGCCTCAACTTAGGATCTTGGATCAAAAGAAGAAAACCTAAAATACTAATCAACCCTAGGTCTTAACGACGTCCGTTGTGTTCTAGCCTAAAGGGACCAAGATAAAGAACACAGGGGAGAATCCATACCTTGACCTGTAGACTGAGGAAACTATAAAAGCATAGGCGAGAAGGAAATTAATGCAGGGAAGGATGAAAAAGGGAGAAGGTTAAATATCAAAGGGAGAGAAAAAGAAAAGCAAGTCCATGCGCCTAATGATCACGACGCGGATCTCGGAGGGATCCTCCCCTCTTTCTCAAAAATCTAAAAGAAAATTAGAACCAACAACCAAAATTTTTGACCCGCAAGGCAACAATTACCGATGTTCTCTTTGTCAAATCGCAACTCAAAATTCAAACGTTCCGAAGCCAGAAGCCTGATGATAGAAGGCGAGAGCAGTGCTGGCTCCAGCAATGATTCTGAAATGACAAGTTAAAAGTAGAAAGTTAGGGCGACACCTTCACATTCTCTAGAAGAGAGGAAAAAGTCGATAGCTACCTGCTAAAAGCAAGAGGGGAACACGTTATTCCCCAGCTTCATATCGAACCTAGAAAAAAAAGAGGAAATCTTTTTGGAGTAATTTTACTCATGGGAATTCCCCTGGTGTGAATGTAGTACGACAGTTTGAGAAGGTCAAGGGAATGCTCGGGAGCAGGAAGCAGGACGCCGGAAGCATGCCCACAATCAAAAAGCTAGAGGACTTCATACCTAATAAAGGATTTCTAAAAGAATAAGGAGATAATAACGAAAATCTACATATAATCATGGATTCTCCTGATATTTAGGAGATAAAGGCTAGTTTGTAGCTATAAATAAAGGCCTTAAGGGTTCATGTCCATTCATTCGAAAAGCCCTAGAAAGAGAGACATATTAAATCTAAGGAATTACTTGTTGTTTACAGAAATTAAGGCTTCTTAATCCCTTATCGTTGTAACTCTTGATGAATCTTGATCAATAAGACTTTCTTTATTTGTTTCATACTTTTCTTCGATTACTTCCTACTTCTGTAGTGCTTCATAAAGAACAACCTCCAAAAAAATCCATAACACCTAGCGCTTTTAGTCTATTGTTTTATATCGTTGATTTATTTTCCTGCTTTTATTTTACAATTGCATCAATACAACAATAAAACAATGTGTTTTCTAGCTTGATTTGAACTAAAAATGTAACTGGTCTCTGTTGATTCGATCCCATTTATACAATTGTGTTTGTTGTGCACTTGCAGTGATATATTTCAGGTTAAAACTCTAAGTATCAGGCACGCCCAATATCAAAATGAACTAGGGCCCACAGCTAGATCTTTTCAAAGATAAGGCGTTAATGAATGGTTCACCAAGGTTACTATTCGCATTCTTTGAGGGAAGTTGGAACGGTAGTATTTGCGAAGCAACGCCAACAAAGAAAGGAATTACTCGGGTATGGCTGTAGTGAAAAGACAGAAAAATCTATTTAGAAATGACATGATTAAGCCTTGACTGAGTTGCGAAAAATCATGACTTAAGGGGTAAATTTTTGGGGGTAAATAAATCCTTCCTGGCTCAAGGTCTAGAAAACCTTGCTTAGGCAATCAGGGAGCAATACCAAGGGAAATCCTAACAGGGATATGAGAAAACATGGCTATATATTACGAAAGGATGTGTTACAAACAGAAAAAGAAATATTTTTTTTCTACTCCGGATATCTACAAAAGAGGCAATGAGCGAGAATATAGGAAAATATTCCTTATATCCAAGATTCTCAATAACTTCTCGAATCTACAAAATATCTAAGAGATATCAATACATCTACATGGACGATATGCTATAAATAGGGGGCTTAAACCCTAATATCATCTACACAAAACTACTTTCATATCCGACTAAGGCAAAGCTACAATAAGATCTAAGGTTCCTTGTCCTTTTCTATAGTAATCTTTTCTTATCTCTACTTGATACATCAACCTGATAAGAAATAGATTGACAAGAGAACTTATACTACTAGCTAAGCTGAGAGTTAGTTGAACTACCTGTAACGACTTAAACAGAATCAATCGACCCTTATTGCTACCCAGCTTCACATGTTGTGACACTTTTTCTTCATCATCTCTTTAAAAGCAAAATGTTTTCTTCTTCTCTAATTGGGCCTAAACTGATGTTCAGTTTATTGCCCGGCTCTTCTTGCACAAGGCCAGCCTTTATAGTTGGCTCAAGCCCATTATCAACAAACAAAACTCCACCAATGAGTTCCTAGTCAAGTCTTCTACTTGCCTCGTACCACAGCCTGCACCAAACCGGTAAACTCCATAGCTTCTTCACGCGGTCTCGGATTTAACAGTCTGATTACTCAGAGCATATAAGAAGGTTCCTTAGAGCTTCAGACACATTCTTCACTGGTAGAAATTCTGTGAGAATATAAGTAGGATTTTCCAATATAGATACCTTCACGACTTCTTGCACTTCATCTTCTATTTGATCTCTGAAATAGTGATATTTCACAGCCATGTGTTTAGTTCTCTCATGGAACACACGTTCCTAGACATAGCTATAACACTCTGAGAATCACATCCAATAAAGACTTTCTCATAAGCATAACTCAATTTTGCTGTAAAACTTCTCAACCACATTGCTTCTTTCACAGCTTCATGAAGAGTTATATACTCAGCTCCTGTCGTTGACAAAGCTACGACCTTTTGCAATCTAGACTTCCAGCTTATTGCAGCCCTCCCAAAGCAAACACAAAACATGAAATTGACCTTCTCCTATCTAAGTCAGCAACATAATCTGAATCATAGACCCCATACATCTTGAAGTCTTCATCACCACCGAACACTAGACTACAATATGTTTTGTGTTTCTCAAGTATATGAAGATCCACAACATAACTTCCCAATGAATCTTAATAGGATTGGCCATGTATTTACTAACCATTCCAAAGGAATATGCCAAGTTAGGTCTGGTTCCTACCATTTGATACATAATGCTTCCCACTGCTTTAGCATAAGTTACAGATTGAAAAAAAAATTGTAATGCCCCGTCCCCGAGGGAACCGGAGTTAACCAACTTATATAGTCAAATCTGTTGAAATTCACAAACTTGTCATTTGGATGTCGCTTATAAACCACTAAACTTGCAGAAGCACCAAAAAGAAAGAAGGAAAAAGAGAAGGATGAGTGACTTTTCAAAAGAGCCATCCAATGAGGCCGAACTCGGCTCCGTCCCACTAGACACTAGCTTAACCCCGAAAGTCCAAATCTAAACCCAAAACCCCAAGCAAGACACCTAGCATGCCTGACAAGCATAGTAAGTAGAAATCTGATTTAAAACATATTTCTCTAAGATTCTAAGACTCAATTTAGAAATCTAAAAACCGATTTTTGTAACCATGCGTCCAACAAACACGACCCCAACCTATGGTCCCTAGCTCATCACTGAGGCACTGCTATGACCCCATCAAGCCAGTTCCCGGCACGGTCTCATAGGTCAGCTCGCTCACTGCCTGTTCCACCGTCCAAGCATACTCATCCTAGATGTCGGAACACATGACGACTCGCCAGCTGCCAAGGTTGCCATGAAAAAGGGCACCAGGTAGCCCATAAGGTTTTTATTGTGCCCCTTCCTGAAAATTTTCATGATGCACTCAACTAGTCAGGTACCTTCCTTTCATGCTCGCCCCACACAGGAGAAAGCACATCCTCACTCACACCAAGGCCCTTGCCCTGGAGCGGAGTGCATAGTAAATTAAATAGGCGACTATCCAGCCACAAAACACATCACCGTATTAATCTAGACCTAAAATTCATCTTACGTAATTTCCAAGCAATACCAATTTAGACCTAGTCATTTGGTGGATTTAAGTCTTTATACCGGTTTATCATAGGCTCGACTTAGCGATCCAACCAGTAATCGCGCTTAGGCGTAAAAATATTTATATAATTCAACACATAGTACATAGTTTTTAGATGACGAGATTATAGCTCGACAACAGGTTTCGAGCTAACCCTAGACTAACAAATTAAACTAATGTTGAATGGAGAAGAGACCGAGAACTTCCTCACCTTAGCCGCAGAGATGAACTTCCGGCTAAGCTGACCAAAAATCCTTCTTTTGGGTTTCTACCCCATGATGATCCTTTGTCATCCTTCTTACCCCAAACTGATCCTCCAGCTTCACCGGCCTTTGATGATTCCCCTTCAGAAAATGAACCATGCGCCACGAAAACTTGTGTTAACATTTTCATGAGAACCTATCAAAAAAAAAAAGAAACTTTCCATTTATGGGAACTTTTCATAAATGTAAATTCCCCCGAAAAGGAAACTGACCAAAAGAGAACTGTTGACCTAAATGGAAACTTTCCATTTACCGAAAGTTCCAAAAAGGGAAACCCACCCAAAAATGAAACTTTCCAAATATGGAAACTTTTTCCAAATATGGAAACTTGTAATATTTGGAAACTTTCCAAAAATGAAATCAAACCAGGGGCAAAACAGTAAACTTAACTTATCGAGGAAAGAGGCACTCGCGGAAGTGATTCAGAACTTTTCGCCTCCGGGCTTGTGGGATTATCCTTCCCATTCTGCAACTCCTAGAACGCTCCTGGTTCTCCAGCTTGAACTGCCTTCACCAGTGTCTTGCTTTCCCCATCTTGAACTGCCTCAAACTGGATCTTCTTTCCGGCATAAAAGGATTTCAGGCCCACAGGCCAATCCCAGTTCATGCCAGCAATGACCAAGCCTTTTTGTGTTAGACCTAGGCTATTTGGACCTCCGGCCCACTAAGGGCCCAATTTGCTTCAACCCTAGGCTCTAGGTTTTCGGTTTCTTCTTCACCAAGTTTTTCCAAAACCCTAGCCTCACTTCAAATCACTGCTGAGACGTCAACCTCAACGTTCTCCTATGCCATCTCCATGTCGTCGCCCACACTCCTCGACACCGCCACGCCCCCCGCCACACTCCTCGACACCGTCATGCCGCCTTCTCCACCATTTTCTTCCTCGCTCTCATCGTCAAGGCGTCGTCTTCGTTTCACTTCTTCTCCACGTCATCATCACCACCATCAGCTCCCATCTCTTCCGTCATTGTCGCGTCGATATTGCTCCTTTGAACCTCCACCATCGTCTCCTCCTTCTCCCACCATCTCTCCCTCGATGATCATCTCCTCCTTTCTCTGTTTCGTAACAGTCCCGTCGTCTCCCACTCCCACTTCCGCTCCACGATCTCGCTTCATCATCATGACCACTGCCATGTCTCCTTCTCCGTTCACTCCTCCTCCCTCCTCCTCCACGGTTTTCTCCCTCTCCCCCTTCGCTTTGATCGGCTCCACTTCCGTCAACAATCTCCTTCCTCTTTTCTTGTCCGATTCTCTCTGATTCTCCATTTCCTCCACTCAACTTCTCTGTCACGGCTTCTCCTCCGCTCATCACCATCATCATCATCATCGATCACTCTCTCTCTCCCTCCCTCTTCCTCTCTCTTTATTCCTCGTGACTCTTCCTCTCTCTCTTTTCTCTCACGTTTTCTTTCTTTTCCTCTTCTTCTTATTTTCTTTCTTTGCATTTTACATGATTAAGGGGGATGAAAAATAAGGACTTAATCTGAAACGCTGAGGATTATTGTGCTTCTCGCTTTCTTATACATCTCAAGAAAGGCTTTCTCATCGATCGTAGGTTAGGCCTCTCCTTCTGGATTAACCTCTTCTTCCTCCTTCTTTACGCTTGACTAAAGTGCATCAAAGATCCTCAATAGATCAATATGCGCTATAAATTTATCCTTCCAGAGCAAGTAGTATCTTACTCTGTTAAAGTTATCAACCTCTATCTTCGCTGACGATATTGCACTGCTTCTTCTTTCTCAGATTCGACGCGAGAAGGCTCGATACCAATTCTTGAAAGCGATTTCCACTTTATCGCTCTTGATTATTTTCAAATTTGAAGAAAGAAGAAAGAAGATGTCGAAGAATGGTTGATCAAATGAAAGACAGATTTGACACTAGAGAGCTTTTACGTGTTCAGCCTCCACTACCAATTTTGTAGCAGCCTAATGATAGATTTTCATTTTACTAACTTCTTTAGTATATTTTTTAGATTTCTTGGAGTCTTTTAGTGTACTAAGGTATTTTTACAGGTTTTAGAGTGCTTTGGAGAGAAATGAAGCAATTTAGACATAAAATGAATTATGAAGATGAAAAATCGTGCTAAAGGCCTTCCTTATTTGAAGGGGTTCCCACCGTTGGATTGAGCTGAAATATTGACACAAGAAAGCCATGTGAGTTAGCTTTCATATGGAGGTATTTTGAAGGAAATCCAACGGTGCGGTCAAACATTATGGTCATTCTAGTGAAGACATGTGTGTTTGTTACGCGTGCAGAATAGATCGATTGATCACCATGTCTGGATCAATCGATCCAATTCGTAGGAAAGTGATCGACCGATCACCTCGTCTGACGAAAAACTTTTGCTTTTCCTTTTTCTGATTTCCTGTTTTCCAGATAAATCACAAAAGCACTATAAATACTTTTAGGACATGTTTTATGGTTTTTTTACGCATTCTTTACTATTTTCCTTGAGATTTCTTTTCGTTGTAAGCTCTGGGAGACGAATCTCCTCACCTAAACCTTTTGGAGAAGTTTTCTGAACCCTTTTTATTTTATCTATTTCATTTCTTTCAATTCAATAATGTCTTTTGCTTCCATGATTATGTCTGAGTAGTTGCATTGTTAGGTTTTATGGTTTTCAAAGGAATTGATGAGATTGAGTGATTAGGATTGTTTAATTTTGGAATTATCAATAGGATTCTTCACATAGAATGTTCTTAATGCTTGAACTTGATTGATCACCTAGTTCATAAACTTAGGTTCATTGAATACAACAAGAGTTGATTTAATTGCTTGAAAATAATCTTTGTGAGCAAAGTATCCTTAACCAACGAGAATTGATGTTAAGATTGTGAACAAATCAAAACCCAAACTTAATGCATGTTTAACCTCCTGAAGTCAACGAGAGTTAGTATTTTAGGTAGTTAAACATAGTAATTGGAGCCACAAGAGTGGAAAAATTATACAACCATGTTTTGAGTTCTAGAATGGTGCTTAATTGATTCCTTGGTAAATTTCATGCTTTCATGATCTGATTTCCTTTGAATTATCTGATGTTTGACATTTTAAACCCATTGAATTTACACCGTTTTTAATTATTTTTCTTTTAAATTTAAAATTGCAATCTAAAAAGACTTATGAAGCAATTTAGACAAAAAAAGACTTATGAAGATGCAAAATCGTGTTGAAGAATCAAAAGTTTGGTTGTATTTCAAGGGGTTCCCTGATAGCTCAGGTTTTCTCCCGAGATAACATTGCAAGCGTACAGATATACGTAGTAGTGGTTCGGGATCGAATCCACAGAGACCAAAGAGTAGCACAAAGAATCAAGATCAAAAAGCGGGCTAAGGCTAAAAGGATGTCTTTAAGAATGATGCAAATGTCAATTAAAGAGAGCAAAGAAAGCAGGTAGCAAGAAAAGGTTGTAAACAATTCAAAGAATTGTTGGGCATCGAGTATTCTCAGGGAAACATTTCATTGTTGACTTAAACTACAGATTAGGGAAGAGGTTAAGAACCGTCTTGAACTTAAATTCTAATCTAGAACTAATCTACTTTCGTAGTATCAGCGCCCTATGCACTAGAAACCTCGAGACTAACTTCTGTTGACCCTCGATTTCTATTCATGCATTACTAAGAGATTCGATAGGTTCACAATTCACTTAAACATCAACTTCTATTGGCTTAAGAAAAATTGCTCATCTATAATTCTTTCAGGCTTTTAATCATTCACCTTCTAGCAGTTAAACAACCTAAGATCAGAAACTAAGTGATCAATTTAGTTTCATGCATTACAATTAACTATAGACAAAGATCTGTTAGATAATATCCCTAAACATGCAATCCTATGTCAACAAATCATGAATCCCCTCTGTGAGAACCCTAAACCCAACGATTAAACTACTCACACATGCTCAGAGAATTAACACAAATCAATTTCAAGAGAGACATGATCGTATTAATCAATAAACAAGAGTAAAAAGAGGGTTCAGAAAGCTTCTCAATGAAGATCTAAGATGCTTCTTCTCCCTAGGTTACAAACTCTCTCAAAGTCTGAAAAATTGCATAATGTTAAGAGAAACTCTAGTCTAGGTCTTTGTGATGAAATCTGGTTCGAAATAAGTTCGGTCTGGTTCTTCGTAAAATCGGTCCGAAAATCGGGACAAGGATCGATCGATCCATGTCCCCTGATCGGTCGATCTGTGTTCAAAAATCTGGGTAATTTCTAGCTTTGCGCGAACACTTCCTTCGAGGCTTGAAATCCATCCAAAATGCTTTCTTTTCGCATTTTCAAGCTCGAATCCTGTAAAAACAACAAAGAACACAAAACCGCGCCAAAATAATCCGAATACATACTAAAAACCATAGATCTCGAATTAAAACCGTACTAAAAACCTACTAAATTACTGACACATCAAATCCCCCATACTTGAATCTTTGTTTGTCCTCAAGTAAGGGAAACGAAGACTAAGCCTGCGAGAAAAGAAACTCAAAAACTGAATGGACTCCATGCTTTCAGAAAACCTTACTCTACACTACTTTTGTTAACCATAAAAACTCAGAACAGTTAGAACATTTTCCCCAAGAATCGTTGCATAACCTCCCAAGCCCATCCATACTCTAAAATCTGGACCTGCAAACTCAGCTTCCATGTTAATAACTCTCTACATTCAATTAAACATAGGCGTGAAACTTTTCACCAAGGAACTCATAGTCAAGGAAATCAGGCTAGGTATTCAAGGCTTTTTAGTGGTGAGGCTTAGAGTGTTTAGGGTATCAAAACTGCGTCAGAAATGCAAGACATTATGCAAAATCGCAGGAGAGAAAGAGTATATTGATATCCATGTCCCCTAACTACCCAAGTACAAACCACCAATCAGAAAATAAACCAGATATGTGCATTTTTCAGGGTGAAAATAATCAACATAACAATATGCTAATGCTGATTTCTAAAAAAGATATGTAAAAATAAAATAAAATTTTCGTTTTTTTTCTTTCTTTCTTTTTTTGAGAACGAAAATCTGGTTCGAGTTAGCATACTAATGACATTTTTAAATTCTAAAACACCCATACAGCATGAAG
>OVAN01008521.1:0-18043 GCA_900406275.1 Anastatica hierochuntica | reverse complement strand
TATTTTTACCTTGTTTCTAAATTATTTTGGAATTTTACAAAATTAAGAGTACGGTAGTTATTAGGTTTCTTTTGAACATTTCTATCATCCATCCCTATGTATATCTCGAAACCTTTTCAAGGACTACAACTAATCAATAAAGACATGTTATAAGAAAAAAAGAATCACTTTTTATTAAGTTGCAAAAGTTGTTAATGGAAACTAGAAGAGAAAGAGTTGTCTCCCAATGTATGGATATTTTAATTTTGTTTTTTTTAAATGGATGTTTCAATTTGTACATGTTTAATATTATCATAATTAAGAACTGTTGTATGTATGACATTCGTCTAAACAATATCGTGTATGTTCACTATAACAAGTGAGATAGTTGGTCATAGAGACAAAACTTCTAGTACGTTTGTATTGAATATTCGAAACCAAACCATGTCTTTGCACGATACGGATCAACACCTAATTTTAATTACACATGGAGACTTCTCGTGATGTTGCGTTATTATCAAACGAATGTGGATCATAATTATTTTATGTTTATTTCATTTGTACTATTTATTCGTTTGGGTTTAAATATTGTAATGGGCTTATTTAACATGTAATGTCCTTTTGAATTCAATTAATATAACTTTAATTTTTTTTTTGAATGTCTTCTTTTTAAAAGGGAAATATTATAATATAATTATTTGAAAAATTATGGATTTATTTTAAATCTGAAAAAACTATATTTAAATTTTGCTAAAAATGATGATTTTAAATTGTGTTGGTTCATAATTTTGAATGATTGTGTGAAAAGAATATCTGAATATTTTAGTATATTTGATGGAATATGTAAAAGAGTAATTAGAGTTAATGTTATTTTATTAATTATATAAATTCCTTTTAATTTATTAGATATATTGGATACACTTAATAAACTTTTTATTCAATTAAAAAATCACACATAAAAAGGTCTATGTTAATAGATAAGATAAATTGTTTGATAATCAAAGCAGATCAAGCAATGCATGGCATAACCAGACAGTTACATAAAAACGGAGAAACTATAGCATAAGTAAAAGGCACCTAGTAATATTTGTGCTTATATAAATACTCTTGTATAAATACTCCACCTTAGAATCATTAATAAAATAAGCAAAACCTCTTAATACGTTCTAGGTTTGGACATGGTATCAGAGCGGTCAATCGATTATACCAAATTCAATTGATCGACTCAAAGTTCCTTTCTTCATCTCTGTGATTTCGACACACACAAAGGATCTAATTTCCTCGAGTTCTACTGTTTTGATACAATCAGAAAACAGAGAATAAAAGGATGGGTGATGCAATACAAGCTCTTGCGGTGGCTCAAAATAACATAATGAGACACACCATTGATCCATATGACCTCTCTTCTGGCGAGAATCCATTCACCGTCATCTCACAACCACCACTTAGAGGTACAAACTATGATGAGTGGTCAAGAAATTTTTGTTTAGCGCTTCAAACCAAGAAGAAGTTTGGTTTTATCGACAGGGCTATACCATAGACAAGTAACTATACAATATGTTCCAACATAGGTGCTTGATGGCAAGACACTATTTGAGTTATTATATGGTCGGACACCTCCTTTGTCTCATATGTGGGTTTTTAGTAGCTTGTGTTACGTACACAATCAACACCATCGTGGAGATAAGTTTGATACAAGAAGTAATAAGTGCATTTTTCTTGGATATCCATTCGGAAAGAAGGGTTGGAGAGTATATAATCTTGAAACCAAGAAGATATCGATTTCTTGTGATGTTATATTTTGCGAGAATTATTTCCCTTTTGCAGCAACTTCGCCTAGTAACTTTGATGCATTTACTTTACCTGAGAATCTACATGTTGATGTGTTTGATGAGGAGAGTCACGATGGGGTTGTTAACATGGTTGGGCCTCCTCTGTTTATTGTTTCACCAACTCTGTTTTCGGGCCAAGGAGCTACGGCGTCTTCGAGTTCGTCTCTTGCTGCACCACCTGCAGTTTAGAATGCAGCAGTGGCCATGTCTTCGGCTCACGAAGCTGCAGGTTAAGTCGTTGTTCCATCTCTATCGAGACCATTCCCGAGACAGAGGTTGAACAGGTTCTTGTTGCTCCAAATTCAGTTGTGATGGACGAGGTCTCGACACAACCAGAGGTTCATGCTGCTCCTAAAGCCGTCAAACCTAAGGCTCTTGGTCGTGGTTTACGGATCTGTAATTCTCCCGCTAGACTTGCTTATTACGTTTTGCATACGGTTCTTGAATCAGACTTAAACGACTCGGCCACTTGTGATTACCCTATTGATGATTACATCTCTTGCGATCGGTTTTCTGACTCACATCGGGCTTTTCTTCATGCTATTACAACCAACATCATCCCAAAACATTATTCTCATGCTGTTTTGGATGAGCGTTTTCATAATGTTATGCGCACTGAGATCGATGCATTAGAAGAAAGTAACACATGGACAGTTGAGGTACTTCCACCGCGAAAGAAAGCGATCGGATGTAAGTGGGTCTACACGATCAAATATCGATCTGATGGTAGTATTGAACGCTACAAAGAGAGATTGGTTGCTCTTGGAAATAAGCAAATTTAAGGAGAAGATTATGGTGAGACTTTCACTCCCGTTATTAAGATGCAGACGATACGGGTAGTTCTTGAGGTTTCTGCTGCTAAGAATTGGGAAGTATACCAGATGGATATTCATAATGCGTTCCTTCATAGTGACTTAGAGGAGGAGATTTTCATGCATTTACCTTCTGGTTTTCGGACAGTTGATTCACGGCAAGTGTGTCGTTTACATAAGTCTTTGTATGGTCTTCGTCAGTCTCCGTGGTGTTGGTTCGCTAAGCTCACTTCTGCATTGCTCAAGTATGGTTTCGTTCAATGTTTATCAGATTATTCGATTTTTACGTTTCATCGTAAGCATGAGAAATTAACTGTGTTGGTGTACGTTGATGACCTAATCATCATGAGTTCTACTCCAGAGCTTATTCAGACTTTTAAGACATATCGTAGTACTTGTTTCCAAATGAAAGATTTGGGGTTATACAAATATTATCTTGGTATTGAAGCTGCTAGGAGTGCATTAGGGATTTATTTTTGTCAGTGCAAGTATACTTTGGATATCATCTCCGAAGTGGGATTACTTGGCTCCCGACCGACTGCGTTTCTAATTGAGCAGAACCATCGGTTGGACATCCAATTTATTTGGGTATTACTCGGCCTGATCTATCTTATGCGATACATATTCTCACACAGTTTATGCAGAAACCGAAGACGACACATTGGGAGGTTGTTCTTTGTGTTGTTCGATTTCTGAAGATCAATCCGGGACAAGGTATTCTTTTGCGGGCTAATTCACCTTTGACACTAACGGCGTGGTGTGACTCAGACTGGTCTAGTTGTCCTATTATGAGACGGTCATTTTCTAGATACTTTATTCAATTGTGGTAACTCACCGGTCTCTTGGAAAACAAAGAAGCAGGAAACGGTTTCATGTTTTTCTGCTGAAGTAGAGTATCACGCTATGCAGTATGCTCTTCGTGAGGTTATATGGTTAAAGAAGATACTTCGACGTTGGGTATTGACACTAAGGATCTGGTTACTTTCTGTTGTGATAGTTAGGCCGCCATTCATCTTACTGTCAATCCGGTATTCGATGAACGGACAAAACACGTGGAGGATGATTGTCATTTTTCCGGGATGCGGTTAAGAGAGGCATTATAGTGACCAAGCAAGTTAACACCAAAGCTTAGTTGGCCGACATAATGACCAAGGCGTTAGGACGTTCTGATTTTGATAATTTTAAGTTCAAGATGGGTATTCAAGATTTGTATGCTCCATCTTGAGGGGGGATGTTGGAACATATTGTATAGTTACTTGTATATGGGTATATTAGTCTTTATCTATGTTCACATTTAGGGTTATTCTCTTGTATAAATACTCGACCTTAGAGTCATTAATAAGATAAGCAAAACCTCTTAATACGTTCTAGGTTTTGACAAAACCAGACTCGAACTTAGGGATTTGCGTTGTCTCTATGATATGTTGTGTTATATCACACTTGAATAGCACATGGTTGATGGATTATTTGTGTCCATGACATATTATACATTATCTACTGAAATGCCTATGTTACATAATTGATCGGACACTGCCAACTACTCTCCACAAAAAAATATGATCTTCGATTTTTTTTAAAGCTTTTAGGCCCTCTATTTCCGTTCAATCACTCTCTAATCTCTATGGCTTCTCAGTGAATTAGGACAGTAAGGTTGTCTGTCGTCAACATTTACCTATATTTTACTGCGCATGAACCATAAATTTTCTTCCTCATTCCCAGGCTGCAAAATACGAGTAACATGACCAGCCAAAGAGTTCCACCAATGTATTATGGTTCTGTACACCATTACTCGATATCAAATAAGCTACCTCCAGTATTAGATCAATGATGCTCTAGTTATTACGAGGTCGACGAGGGTGAATCAAAAGTCCAGTACTCACTCCATCTCTTCGTTAGTTTCCCATCTACAATTGATTTTAGGAGCCCTCTTGATAGTAATTCTTAAACAAAGGGAATGCTACAAGAGCCCTCTTGATAGTAATTCTTAAACAATAGGAACAAGTAGCTCAGGTGGAACTACAGGTGAAGGAACTTCATCCTACACTTAATTAATGTCCACCTTTCGTGGTTCACCTCTCCCACTAGTTTCACCATTTTCAATGAACCTAGCATTACCCGATTCAACTATTCTCGTACTATGGTTAGGGCAATAAAATGTGAACCCGTTTGATTTTTCAAGATAGCCAATGAAAAACCCCACTGACAATCCTTGCATCAAGTTTCTTTTCATGTGGATTATATAGTTTTACTTCTGCTGGGCAACCCCATACACGTAGATGCCTTAAACTAGGTTTCCTTCTAGTCCTCAGTTCATAAGGGGCCTTAGGAACTGCCTTACTAGGAACCCGGTTCAGCACATATGTTGCAACTTTTTATGCATATATCCACAAAGAAAATGGTAGAGAGCAATTACTTAACATGCTCCTAACCATCTCTATTAGTGTACGGTTCCGCCTCTCAACAACACCATTTTGCTGAGGAGTATCAGGCATTGTGTATTGTGCACAAATACCTTTACTTTAAAGTAACTTTGCAAATGCACCTGGACATTGTCCATTTTCAATGAATTTCCCATAGTACTCACCACCTCTATCAGATCTCACTACTTTTACTTTTCTATCTAACTTCCTTTCCACCTCATCAATGAACACCTCTAAGGCATCCACAGACTAAGACTTTTCATGCAGTAGATAAGTATATCCTTATTGTGAGTAATCATCAATAAAGGTGATGAAGTACTTTTCACCGCTCCATGAAGGAGCACCGAAAGGACCACAAATGTCGGTGTGTATTAACTCAAGAAGCTGAGTGCTTCTTGTGGTTGGTTGCTTTATAATATGTTTAGTCTGCTTTCCTTTAATGCAGTCTATACATACATCTAGATCACTAAAATCCAATTGAGGAAGAATTTCATTCTTTACCAACCTCATAATTTTTTCCTTGGAAATGTGACCTAACCTTTGATGCCACAAGAAAGCAGAACATTCATTAGATGCACTTTTAATGCCTCGACTTTCAACATTGAATAGGGATTCCGAAAATTTTGAATCAAGATTGAAATTATAAAGTGAATCAAACAAAGTACCACTACCATAAAAGTAGTCATTCTGGTACAAAGAGAAAACTCCATGTCCAACCCTAAAATCAAAACCTAAATTGTCCAATCTACTTACGGAAACAAGTTTCTAGCACATTCAGGTACATAGAGTCACCCTTCAAGATCCACATGACACTTAGTGTCTAATATAAACCGATAAGTTCTAATGCCATCACTAAGTGCCTTCATCTGGTTTCCCATGAACAAGTATTGTTCAGGCCCTCTTATGGGTTGGGTCAAATTGAATCTGTATTTAATATGAGACACATGAGTAGTAGCACCAGAATCTAACCACCAAGTATTATTCGGCACTTCAATAAGGTTAAATTCAGAGTAAACATAACTACAATGTTTACCTTTCTTTTTGAACCATGCCTTTCTTTTCGGAAAATCTTTCATGAAGTGTCCCATTTTCTTGCAAAAGAAACACTTCTTCTTCTCTTTACGGATTTGAATTTCAGGTCCTTTAAAGGAAGTCTTATCCTTTCTTTTGTCCTTACTTGGCTTTCCTTTGCTGCTACTGGCACTTCCAAGACCTATGAGGTTCGCAACTTGGTCTTTCATCTTCCTCAATCTCCTCTCCTCTTGAATCAACATAGCCTTTAGTTCCTTAAAGTTCTATTTATCTTTAATGTTGTAATTCACATGGAACTGGCTAAACTCAAGAGGTAGAGAGTTCATAATAAATTGGACCAAGAATTGCTCATGAACTTCCATTCCTAAGGTCGATAACTTTGTTGCCAGATTAGACGTGTGCGTCACATGATCATGAATTGGCTGAGACCAGTCAAACTTTTTCGTTGTTAGCTCATTCATGAAACTTCCTACAATCGACTTGTCAGCCAAATCTGATTGTGAACACTCTTAAATTTTCTCTATGATTTTCCTCGCTTTCTCTATCTTAGGCATCAATGGCTGAATACTTTCTGTCATTGTCAACCTCATAAGGTTCAAACTCAACCTGTTAGATTGCTCCCATATCTCATAATGAGACTTTTATGATGCGGAGCTTTCTGCTGTAATTGTTGAGGGTTCCTCATCAGTTAGGATGACGGAGCCCAAAACCATTACACCCAGTGTAAACCGGATTTGCTCAAACTACTCACCATAATTGAGGCCATTAAACTTTACGACAGAGTTAACGAATGAAAACACATTTGATGAAGCTGCAAGCATTAGTACATGCTTACCAGTTAGTACTTCGAGACTTTAATGTATATTCAGACTAATGGAAACTCTAAAGTTTTTATTTAAGCAACCTTTGGGCGATACTTAAATACAAACACTTTCAGTGATGCTATTTATATATACTTTAATGATCCGTCAAATCAAACACTAGTCAAATATATATGTTACCTTTGGGTATACATATTATCGACTTTAGTAAGAAATGACAAATCCTTTTCTTATTATTAACTATATTTAATTATCCACCTTTGGGTGGTCTCCTAGAATATAAATAATAAAATTAATTGATCGTTCAAACATTAATGTCATTTAGCATCCTTGATCATGATGAATTAATAAACTTTTTAATTTTTAATATTTATATGTAATATAACAAGGCCACTTTGGTGCCAAACATGTTATATATAATATAAACATTAAAAGTTTGATGGAGAAGACTACATAAATATTGTGTTAGTATTTCATAACGCAATGACGCTCTTAATAAAATGCAGCGGAAGCATTTTTAAAAAATTGATGATGTTTATCTTTTTTTTTTAATGATCATTCTTTTAATTCTTTTCTTCAATTATGCTTTTGCAAAACTTTAAATCTCTTATTTGATTTATTTCAAATCAACAAAAGACATGCAAAAACATAAACTTGAGAAAAGAAAAATCCATTAAAAAAAGAAAAACGAACAGAAAACGCAATGAATATTTACAACAATTCTCTATTGGTGACTTTTCACTTAAGCAGTTACCACTATTTTGTTTATCAAAGAACTTGCACTAAACAACAAAAATTCAGTGCAATCATTGCCAATAAACTAAACAACGGTTGTTCTATAACAATTTCTATTATGCTTTTTAGTGGCATGTAAAACATTTCATAATATATTATTGACAACCGTACATAATTTTGCCATAATCACTTCGGTATCATCATCTCCGTCAACCGTAAACAAATGATGATCCTCGGCAGTCGGCACAATAACGTTAATGTAGGGTTTACATTCAATTAGCGTGTCGTAAACATGGATCATGAACACTCTTTAAAACGGATGATACCGTATATGTTCACCAACGATGAAATAAATAAATCTAGATAGGCTCTTATACCAATTGTTAAATACTTTTATGATTTCATTTATGAAATCTACTCCAAGACCATGTTCTAGATTTAGATTAATTCAGCCCTAATGTTGATCTTGATCCATGCTTTGATGAGGCTTCAATGGATTCCTTAATCAATTGAAGGTTCGTTAACCTTCAATTGATTAAGGGATAAGGGAACATTCATACGAGAATAAGAAGAAATACTAACCTTGATCGATGCTTTGATGAGGTTTCAATGGATCCCTTAATCAATTGATTTCTTCCTCTCTTTGACCTTGAACTTTAATGGTTTCTTTCAATGGAGAAGAAACCTTGAAAGGCTTTTCCTTAATCCTTTTGATCAATCTTTTACTGTGGTGTCAGAGAGATTATGTTACTTCTCATAAGAGATATGAAACCTTTTATATTTATGATGAGATGCCATTATCTCAAGAGACACAACTCTCCATAAATAACCACCACACTATATTATATATATATATATATATATATGTATTATGTTTGAGTAGTTATATTCTTTATTAACCACCATATACATATATAATCATATATATGATCATAGGAAAGACACATAAATAAGGTAAGAGAGGAGGGTTATCAATACACCTGAATTCAAACGTCTTTAATCGAAGCTGATCCATCATAGCATCGTCTTTGATGTTAGAATCCATAAATTTCGTATGAACTTAAACATTATAATTAAATCGTAATATACATAGGTCATATAAGAATATAAATATTCTTACATTCTCCAATTTGACATTTGTGTCGTCAATAATGGTTTAAAAATTAGAATGTGCATGTTTATATCAAGTTCACCTTACTTTTACATAAAGAAATAATTGATGGAATCATGACGGTTGCACATCATTGTGCGATATGGTCGCTTTCATGTATCACATATCAATTCCAACTTTATAAAGTATAAAGTTTATATGATAAGAATCTTAACTCTCAAACATTAATCGTATGTTATCTTTGACCCTTAAGTGTATACACATACTTTAATGATAACATACTCAATAAGCAGAAACATACGTTAGGTGAATTCATAGTGTCAAATACATAATGAGCATATCCCATTCAGGGTAGCAAGGCTTTATCTATAATACCCATACGTTCTACATGGCCATTGAATGTCTTCGGTGGTAAACCTTTAGTTAGCGGATCCGCTACCATCATATTCGTCCTGATATGCTCAAACGACACTCTACATTTTTGCACTTCTTCTTTAATAGATAAGTACTTTAACTCTATGTGCTTAGAACCTTTCGAGTACTTGTCATTCTTTGAAAAGAAGACTGCTGAGGAATTATCACAATAAATTCTCAGCGGCTTCTCTATACTGTCGACAATATGAAGCCCTGAGATAAAGTTCCACAGCCACAATGCATGAACCGTGGCCTCAAAGCATGCCACGAATTCGGCCTCCATAGTGGAAGTAGCAATGACAGACTGTTTTCCACTCTTCCATGATACTGCTTCCCCACTTAATAGAAACAAATAGCCAAACGTTGATTTTCTACTATCAACGCATCCGACATAGTCTGAATCTGAATATTTGATGATCTCTAGATGATCAGATCTCCTATATGTAAGCATGTGATCTTTGGTGCCTTGCAAGTACCTGAGAACCTTCTTTGCAGCTTTCCAGTGGTCCATTCCGGGATTACTTTGATATCGACCCAACATTCCAACAGCAAAGTTGATATTTGGTCGAGTACATGTCTGAACATAGTTCAAACTCCCAACCACTGATGCATAGGGAATTCTTCCCATTTCCTTACGCTCAAATTCATTCTTAGAACATTGCATTTTACTGAACTTGTCCCCCCTCCTTCTGAATTGGAGCTATCCTTGCGAAGCATTATTCCATCTTATATCTCTCTAAGATCTTATTGATATATCCTTTCTGAGACAAACTTAACAATCCTTGTGATCTATCTCGAAAGATTTCAATTTCGATCACATAAGATGCCTCACCCATATATTTCATTTCAAAGTTCTTAGAGAAATACTTCTTTATATCATGTAGCATGCCCATGTCATTTGCAGCAAGCAAAATGTCATCAACATATAGGTCTAAAATTACAAACTTGCTCCCACTGATCTTCATGTAGATACATCGATCAATGATGATCTCTGCAAAACCATATGACGTGATGGTATCATTAAACTTTATATACCATTGTCGGGAAGCTTGTTTTAGTCCATATATTGACTTTCTCAGCTTACACACCAGATTTTCCTTTCCTGTGGCCACAAACCCTTCAGGTTGGTCCATATATACTTCCTCCTCAAGCTCTGCATTCAGAAAGGCGGTTTTTACAGCCATTTGGTGAAGCTCAAAATCGTAATAAGCCACCAAAGCCATAACAATCCAAAGAGAATCCTTCTTTGAAACCGGAGATAAGGTCTCTTTATAGTCAATGCCATCTTTCTGGGTGAATCATTTAGCAACAAGGCGAGCCTTATATCTTGTAATGTTACCTTTCGAGTCGCGTTTAGTCTTAAAGACCCATTTACAACCAACGGTTTTGAAACCATCGGGCAACTCTACTAAGTCCCATACATAATTATCACCTATAGATTTTATTTCTTCTTTTGAGGCATCAAACAACTTTTCGGAATTGTCACTTTCCATGGCTCTTTGGAATGAGATCGATTATTCATCCATGCTTAAGTCACATTCACTTTTAGTAGAATAAACCACGAAATCATTTGAAATGGCATGTCTTCTTTCTCTTTCAGATTGCCTTAAAGGTATTTGTGGTTCACTATTCTCTCCTTGAATTGTGACAGGTTCATCAACGACATTTTTAGCTAGTGGGATTAGCACGTCATTATGTTGTTCTATTGTGTCATTAGACTCTGATGCAACAATAGGAAAAATTACCTCAGGTGGAACTACAGGTAAAGGAACTTCATCCTGCACTTCATTAATGTCCACCTTTCGTGGTTCATCACTCCCACTAGTTTCACCGTTTTCAATGAACCTAGTATTACCCGATTCAACTATTCTCGTACTATGGTTTGGGCAATAAAATGTGTACCCGTTTGATTTTTCAGGATAACCAATGAAAAATCCATTGACAGTCCTTGAATCAAGTTTCTTTTCATGTGGATTATATAGTCTCACTTTTGCTGGGCAACCCCATACACGTAGATGCCATAAACAAGGTTTCCTTCCGGTCCACAGTTCATAAGGGGGTTTTTGGAACTGCCTTACTAGGAACTTGGTTCAATACATACGTTGCAGTCTTTAATGCATAAATCCACAAAGAAAGGGGTAAAGAGAAATTACTTAACATGCTCCTAACCATCTCTATGAGAGCACGATTCCACCTCTCAGCAACACCATTCTGTTGAGGAGTACCAAGCATTGTGTATTGCGCACAAATACCTTTACTTTCAAGTAACTTTGCAAATGGACCTGAACATTGTCCATTTTCATTGAATTTCCCATAGTACTCACCACCTCTATCAGATCTCACTGCTTTTACTTTTCTATCTAATTGCCTTTCCACCTCATCAATGAACACCTTTAAGGCATCCACAGGCTTAGACTTTTCATGCAGTAGATAAGTATATCCATACCGTGAGTAATCATCAATAAAGGTGATGAAGTACTTTTCACCGCTCCATGAAGGAGAATCGAAAGGGCCACAAATGTCGGTGTGTATTAACTCAAGAAGCTGAGTGCTTCTTGTGGCCGGTTTCTTCATAGTATGTTTTGTCTGCTTTCCTTTAATGTAGTCTATACATACATCTAGGTCACTAAACTCCAATTGAGGAAGAATTTCATTCTTTATCAACCTCATAATTCTTTCTTTGGAAATGTGACCTAATATTTGATGCCACAAGAAAGCAGAAAATTCATTAGATGCACTACGTTTAATGCCTCGACTTTCAACATTAAATAGGGGTTCAGAAAATTTTGAATCAAGATTGAACTTATAAAGTTAATCAAAAAAAGTACCACTACCATAAAAGTAATCATTCCAGTACAATGAGAAAACACCATGACAGTAATCAAAACCTAAATTGTCCAATCTACTTACGGAAACAAGATTTCTAGCACATTCAGGTACATAAAGACACCCTTCAAGATCCACATGACACTTAGTGTCTAAGATCAACTGATAAGTCCCAATGCCTTCAATAAGTGCCTTCATCCAGTTTCCCATGAACAAGTACTATTCAGGCCCTCTTATGGGCTGGATCGAACTGAATCCCTGTTTAATATGAGACACATGAGTAATAGCACAAGAATCTAACCACAAAGTATTATTCAGCACTTCAATAAGATGCAATTCAGAGCAAACATAACTACAATGTTTACCTTTCTTTTCGTACCATACCTTTATTTTCGGACAATCTTTCACGAAGTTCCTATTTTCTTACAAAAGAAATACTTCTTCTCCTTACGGATTTGACTTTCAGTTTCTTTAAAGGAAGTCTTCTCCTTTCTTTTGTCCTTACTTGGATTTCCTTTGCTACTACTGGCACTTCCAAGACCTACGAGGTTTGCAACTGATCTTTCATCTTTCTTAATCTCCCGTCCTCTTGAATCAACATAGCCTTTAGTTCCTTAAAGTTCTATTTATCTTTAATGGTGTTGTAATTCACCTGGATCTGGCTAAACTCAAGATGTAGAGAGTTCATGATAAATTGGACCAAGAATTGCTCATGAACTTCCATTTCTACGGTCGATCACTTTGCTGCCAGATTAGACATGCGCGCCACATGATCATGGATTGGCTGAGACCAGTCAAACTTTTTCGTAATTAGCTCATTTATGAGACTTCCTACAATCGATGTGTCAGTCAAATCCAATTGTGAACACTCCTTAGTTTTCTCTAAGAATTCTCTCGCTTTCTCTGTCTTAGGCATCAATGGCTTAATACTTTCTGCCATTGTCTACCTCATAAGGTTCAAACTCAGCCTGTTAGATCGTTCCCATCTCTCATAATGAGACTTCTCAGATGCGGGGCTTTCTGCTGTAATGGCTGAGGGTTCCTCATCAGTTAGGATGGCGGAGTCCAAAGCCATTGCACCCACGGTAAACCGGATTTGACCAGACCACTCACCATAATTGAGGCCATTAAACTTTATGATAGAGTTAGCGGATGCAAACACATTTGATGAAGCTGCAAGCATTAATACATGCTTACCAGTTAGTGCTTCGAGACTTTAATGCAGATTCAGACTAATGGAAACTCTAAAGCTTGAGCTTAAGCAACCTTTGGGCAATACTTAAACACAAGCACGTTCATGGATGCCAACTATATATACTTTAACAATTAATCAAATCAAACATTAGTTAAATAAGTATATTACCTTTGGGTATACATATTATCGACTATAGTAAGAAATGACTAATCATTTTCTTATTAACTATATTCAGTGATCCACCTTTGGGTGATCTCATAGAATATAGATAATAAAATGAATTGATCGACCAAACGTTAATGTCATTTAGCATCCTTGATCATGATCAGTTAATAAACTTTATAAATTTTAATATTTTTATGTAATATAACAAGGCCACTTTGGTGGCTAACATGTTATATACAATATAAACATTAAAAATTTCAATGGAGAAAGCTACTTGAATATTGCGTCGGTATTTGAATGACTTAACCGATAGTTAATTAATTTTTTTTAATTGTAATATTTTAAAATGCTTCCGTTGCATTTTATTAAAAGGGGTTATTGTGTTATGAAATATTAACACAATATTATAGTTTTTCCCATTAAGTTCTTAAGAGGTAATTATTTTATGAAATACTAACATAATATTATAGATAGCTCTGATACCAATTTGTTAAAATACTTTCATGATTTCTATTAATGAAATCTATCCCAAGACTATTTTTAGATTAATTTTAATTCAACCTTACTAAGTTTCTTAGAGAAGAAGAAAAGTACTAACCTTGATCCATTGAAGGTTATGTAGATTGACTTCTCCTCCTTTAGATCTTTTTTTTTTAGTGATTCTTCGATGGACAAGAATCATATCCTCCTTTACTCTCATTTATGATCTTTCTTTTATATGTTGTGGTTTTAGAGAGTGTTGTTTAAAATTACTTTTATAAGGAGAGATATCATCCTTATTTATACTAATGGAAGGGGTTGTCATGAACCGACACAACCCTTCACTCATAACCACCACCAACTAACAATATAAATACATCTGTGTACTATATCTTTATAGTAGTATATTACGTTATTACTACCTTTCATATAATGTGTGTGTGTGTGTGTGCGTGCGTGCGTGCGTGTGCGTGCGTGCGTGCGTGCGTGTGTGTGATCATAAGATTCAGGATTATTGAGCATCTTCCAGACTTGTTTAGCAAGCATTGCTCGGTTAAAAGCTTCCAATTCACAAAAGTTAATTCGTCCTTTTTCTTGTGCTTTGGACATTTCCATCCATTGGATCCAATGACGATTACGTTTTTTCAATGGCATTCCACCAGAAACTTGTCATAGCATTAACAATCTTTTGATATTGAAAATTGATGGTTTGAAAGAAAATCATAGCATAAACCGAAAGCATCATGGCAATGTATTTCAATAGTATTTCTTTTTTCCTAAACGAAAGTGTTTTGATGTACCATCCATGAAATCTGCTGTTACGCTTCTCACCAATGAATGCTAACAGCTTACTCTTTGATCCACTAAAAATCTTGGCCGAAAAACTATCTATCTGACTTCATGCAGTGCTTATAGTTCTCGTTTCTTATGAAGTTATGCTAATTTTACTACATTTGTTCACCAAATTACTGCGCTTATAATGTAATTTACTAAATTATTTCTGACACAATAACAAACATTGTCAAAACAATTTTTACATTAAAGAAAAAAAAGAAAGATCTTATAACAAATGTAGATCAGAGTCAAATTCATGTAAAACAGAGTTTTTTAATTTTTTCCTTTTAAAAAGATTCATCTTGGTTTGAAAAAAAAAAAGATTTAGGGATCAAAGATGTGTGATAAAGAATAATTAAGCCAAAAGCCAAAAATCTTTGTGACGTTTCGTGGTAATCAAGTAACCTCCATTGTTACTCTTCTTCCTTACGGCAATAGCCATGCATTCGGAGTTTTGAATACAATACTCAACTACTCCTCCTCCCATTCCTGCCTTTGCGCGCCACTTCCAAATCACACGCCACTTCGAAGTTCTCTTTCTCTGTCCTAAAACCAAAACTCCTGCTCCTTGTTTTTTTGATTCCTCCACTATCGTCTTTCCTTTTTCTTCTGTTGTCTCAACCACCACTATCTCCGTTTTCACCTGAAAGTTAGATCCATGAAAACCCTGATATCGATGAAGGAGAACTTTTGAACTAAGTCTGTTTCGATTAATAGTAAAGAAAATATTACGTTAGGTTTTTTGAGTTGGCAAAAGTTCTTCAATGGGTGAACTAGTTCATGAGCTCTTGAGTTTCTCTCCCTTTGTGTCTCATCTATAGCTAACATAATAAACACTTGAGTTAATAAAAAAATAATCAATATAGTAAAGATGTCAAATGTGCTAATGGAGCATGTTCCTTTTGGGTGACTTCTCAGACTATAGCTCAAGTTCAACCCTAATAGCATAAAGCTAAATCGTATCTGGCCCAAAATTCTAAAGATGAAAGAAAACAAACAAAATAGAGAACAAAAAAAAATTTGAACCCAAATTTATAACTAAACAAAAAATAATTTTGGCTCATGAAAAAAAATGAAACAAACTTTTTAAAAACAAATTTTATAATTAGATTTATGATTTCCTCTAATTTAGACATCTAACATCGAGTTTCTATCGACACATTTCCCGGTTTCAACCTAGACATAACTAGTCTAACCCTTTAAGATAAAGAGAAGTCTCATATGAAAATCTTGGATTAGAAAAATATTTTCTCCTTTTAAGCATACTTGTTTTGATCAACTTAAACAAAGAAAAAAAAAACTCATTGACTTTTATTTTCTATTTTTTTCAGTTTTGAACATGGGTTAATAAAATGGTTATATCTATCTGACCCGAAAAAAAAAGGCTATATCAAGGTTTTCGAAATTCTAAAGTAATATACTTTTTAGAAAACATAGAGGATCAAATAGGCAAAAATCTAACATACAAAGACACTTTCGGGTCCAAAAGAAAATATGAGGCCAAATTTTCGTAATTTCGGCTCTCTTTTTGTTTTGTTTTGTTTTCCTTCACTCAAGAAAGAATATGGTTTCAAGTTTTTGACTGTAATAGTTACCTCTAATTCAACATTGTTAATGCAACTCATGTATAGTGAATATAAAATACCTTGTCCTATGGGTGTTTTTGTAACATGAAGGAGAGTGATATTGTCTTCATCTTGAACACATTGTGTTAATGCCCATTGAAGTGCATTCTTTGATTGTGAAGTGGTGTCGACAACAACCATCACTTTCCTCCCACTCTCAGCTTGACCATTCTTATTACCTTCCTCTGTTTTCTGATTCTTACTATGTTTTGAATCGTTCTTTCTAGAACCAGAAGCACTTCCTTCATCTAATGATTTGCTAGACGATGATCCTCCTTTGAATGATGTCCTGATCTTATTCACCCAATACCCAGCTGGTTTCCCCATTTCAAATCCTTCTCTCTCTCTCTGTTTCTTCTTCTCTGTTCTGTTCTATGAGTTTTTTTTTGTTTGTGTTTTAAATACTGTTTTGTTTATTTGGTTTTGGTTGGAAACAATTATTGGACGTGCTTGCCATGAAAATAAAACTGGAGATCATTCTCGACTTGTTCAATCCAATCCAACCTGGAAAATTCTCATAATTTAATATATAGTTGCTATGTAAATTATTTCGTCCTTTTAATTATCCACATCACAATCTTGATACAAATGCAGAGCACTACTTGTTTCAGAATCCAATTCTTGGAGCATGTTGTTTTAATCCGTAAGATGAAAATATATATGATATTCAAAAATAAAATAGAAAGAAGCTCTATCCAATTTTGTATATGAAAAGCTCAAAAGCAATGTTATATTTCAAGATTAAAAAAAGAAGTAAAAATCATGGACAAGCCTTGACTTTATGACAGAGTTTGTAATATTGAACTATATGTTTTTCTTTCATAAATCAAATGACACAAGCAATGATCTTTGATCTATGACACATATAAAATATATATATATATATATATATATATATATGTATGTATGTATGTATAGATTGCTCAGACCATCCAGCCATGGAAAAAACCATTAACATTATGTGATGTTGTTGCAGAGTTGCTTGCATTCGTCACAACAGGATTGTAGTGACCGTTACTTATATCCAAAACCAAAATTAAAAAAAAAAACGCAATATTAAGGTAAATCCTTTTTAAAATAGTAGAATGAAACATCAATTCAAAGATATTAATTAAGTAGTGTTCTCTATACATACCTCATTTGCAATGCTACATTGCCTTGTAAAGGCTTGAAGAAACCTGCTTCTTGAACTGAAGGATTTGATTGATAAGAACTCATGCCTTGTTGTTGGGGACGTTCTGCAGCAGAGGCAGCTCCGCATTGCGATTGAGCAAGCGCAACGTCACATTCCTCCAGCTGATAGATATAGAATAATGTTATAAGAGATCTCAAAGGTATATAATTTCTTATCAGTTACCTTTCTTCTAAGATCTCTGTTGGTTTCCAATAATATCTCCTCCTGTAAATTTATGAATATGAGTGTAATATCCCAAGTCCATTAGGAAAAGAATTAGGCTCAAACCTAGATGAAAACCCTAATTACTTTTTCCCCATCACCTATAAAAAGAGATCTAGGGTTCATAGTTTATTCTTAGAACCTCCACAGAAATCTCAAAACTCTGAAAACCATAAAAGCTTTAGCCACCAGCAGCCACAGGAAGCNCTTTAGCCACCAGCAGCCACAGGAAGCAGCAGCCGCGCGACCACCGATGTCCAGCCGCCGTGCCGCCGCAGCCGAGCCCGTGACCGCCGCCGCGCCGCCTCCCCGCTACCCGTAGCCGCCGGCCGTGAGCTACCCGAGCTCCACGGGTCTCCGTCTTCG
>OVAN01008520.1:0-18044 GCA_900406275.1 Anastatica hierochuntica | reverse complement strand
TTCTCGAAAGAAAACCGTAGTAAAAACCGATAAAATACGAATACATCACTAGGTCTCCGCCCTCCCCTCCTTTTATAGCTCTTAGCCTTCCGTCGAATCAGGTACCGACTCCCGAGATCTCCTCTCCTGAAATCTCGCCATCGCTTTAGCCTTCTACTGACCGTTTCTTCAGGCTCCGGATGCACGTTTTCAAGAGATTAGGCCCATACGACTAAAGCCCAATTAATACCTTTAGCCCTTATCCACCAAGTCTCTCTTGATAGGCCGTTGAACCTTTAGGCCCAACAGTTTCCCCCTGCGTCTAAACCTAGGAACCTCTCTTAGGTTTCGACGCAAATTAGGCTTAGATTCCGTAATCATTTCGATAGCCTCCAATCTCCACGTGGAGATACGCTTTATTTAAAATCAACGGCCCAGATTGGTTGTGCCTGATCGGACGGTCACGAGTGTGAGAAAATGAAGAGTTTTACCTCGAGAACCGCAGTGATCTGAAGGGTTATAAATTAACCATTAACTGTTCCTCCATCATCACACGCTCCACGATCTCCAAGGTAAATCTCCCTCTTCATCTTCTCCATCACTTCATCATTCATTTTTTTTATAGAGAAGTCGAGTCTTCCTGTTTTCTCCTTAGCAAGAAGCGGTTCTTCCTTTCCATTTAGTTCTTTTATTGAGTTCCTTAGGTTTTTCTCTACCTTCCCTGCTCTTTTATCTACCCTTTCTCCGTCATTCTCGTCATGGAATCTACCGAAAGTAACGCCAGAAGCTCCAAAGCTCCCCGTGGGGTCCGTAATCGTAAACGAGGAAAGAAGAGAGTGGTCGACAAGGCGACTGCTGTCGCTATTAAAACAGAGATGGTCGCCAGAGCTCTCATGATTTCGGAGCCTAGGGCTGTCTCTTTTGGATCTCATCAGCCCTCGAGCCTGTCCCATCAGGATGTTTGTAACCTGATGGCTAAAGCTGGGGCCCCTAAGGAGCTTCTGCCTGTTGCTTCGCCCCTCGAAACCCCTGAACAGGCCCCTCCGGGCTGGTTCTGTGTTCATGATAATTATATCACGAAATCTCATCTCAGATTCCCTCTCACTACTCTCTTGTTAGACCTACTCGATCGTTACGGTCTTGCTCTTCCTCAACTCTGCTCCTATGTGATTCGCGTAGTTCTAGGTTTGATTACTAGATCTAGGGAGGAAGGAATTAACTTTGGAATCTAAGAGCTTGTTAGCCTTTATTCAATCAAAGAGAGTAACCCGACAAAGGGGGCTGGAGGTACCTATTACCTTGGAGCCCGCCCTGGTCGCGGGATCTTTTCCTTTACAGTGAATGATGAATTTTGGAGGCAGAAATTCTTTTCGTGAAAACTGATCCTACAACAGTCCCTGACGGTCACGTAATGCACACCTCCTGGGGTCGTATTCTTGATTAGGGATAGCCTTAGAACATTAACCCTTTGTGTTTTATGTCTCATTACTTTTTTTTATTGTCTTACAACGGGTGTCTTCTCATTTTCAGGTACCTCAGACCCTCCTCAGCTTCCACTTAAGCTTGTGAGGGCGTTGGTGAGAAAGCTGAAGCGAGGTTCCCCTAATTGTTCTGCCTTCCCATCTCTTAGGATTCATAAAGCCCATTTTCCTGAACTCTATCGACTCTCGTACCCTGGCCCAATCTCTGTTTACCAATTAGAAGGTAAGTTCTTCTTACTTCTCTGATTACTTGGCCAAGGTTCGTAGCAAGCAACTGTTCTTAAAAAAGATTTTCTTCTTCTTTTTTTTGTTAGTTTCTGAAGACGAAAGTCTTATTGACATTTCTACCGAAGTTAGTACCTCCAAAACTACCAAGAAAATGCCTCTTCAGCCTTCCTTCCGGTCTACTGACGGTAGATCCCGCCAGAACAGAACCTCCGGAGGCTCTCACTCTCGCGGAAGTCTCAACGATGAGGCCTCTGCTGGCTCTTTCCGGGCTTCGATTAGGGAGATGTTAGATGATGGTTCATTTAAGCCTCCGAGATCTGCGGTCCCTATCCCTATAATCAAGGACACCTCGATGCCTCAAGGCAGGGACATTAGAACTGAAACTCAGGAGCCAGTGGGACCTGACCCTCGTGGAAAAGAGGTTGCAATCATTGATGACTATATTCCTCAGAGGACTGATGCGAGCCCTCGTGTCTCTAGGGGGAGTCAGGAGTCAGACCACCCATCAGCTAAGAGGGTCCCTCTAACTCAGGTGAAAAGATGGCTAGGCCTTCTTCTTCCTCTTCCAGGGGCGGCCAAGGGGCCTGGAGTTTCATGCACTCCGGCCAAGTTCCATGCTTGAGGAAAACTGGGGATTAGCCACTCTGATGAGACACATGAAGCAGCCTGGATGCCCTTTTCCTGCTATAAACAACTTGAGGAACAAGGGCGGGTACCTGGATGTGTCCTACCACTTGGGCCAGGTAATTTACTGATATATGTACACCTTTTTTTTTATATCTGAAGATGATCTTAACTGAGGGTTTCACTATCTCCAGCTGGCCAATGCTATTAAACGATCTATAGTGAGGTATGAAGGTCTTTTTGATGGCTTCCCAGATGTTCAGGAAGTTGAGGACGTGAAGGCTGCGTTTCAGGAAACCAGGGACATGCTCGATCGCTCCAGGGCTGACGCTCTGAAGCTTCAGGCTCAGGTTGGGGAACTAATGTCCCAGCTGAAGGCCCGTGAAGGGAAGACTACCGACCTGTCCTTAGAGCTCAAAGTGAAAGGGAACAGAGTCCTGACTCTAGAAGGTGCTAAACGGACCGCTGATGCTCAGGTTAACGAGCTCATTTTATCAAACAAAGATCTGCTTGCTAACAAAGAAGCTGAGGTTAAGCGTGCCGTGAGAGCTGGCAAAAGGGAGGTGGTTGGAGCATATGAGAGAGTGTTAGGTTCGATTAAGGAGAAGTTTCACAAGAAGAAGGAGGAGGTTTCAATCCAGATCTATGCTCAAGAAGTTCAGGCTAACATTGAACTGTTAGCTGGACTTATTTCTAACGAGATTGAGGGTGCCCAAGCTGAGTATGACCGTCTAGTGTCTCTGCTTCCAGCCGTCGTTACTGATCTCGACAAGTCCCAGGTATCTGACTTTTCTGTGTCAAAGCTTTCTCTGCCTCAGCTGTCGGGCAGCTTGGGACCCGTGGAGGCTGTAATGTTGGATCGTAATGCTGACCATGAGCCTGATCAATGGGCTTCAGAGGCTGGTGAGGTTCATGATTAAGAGATGGAAGATCTGGAGGTTCCGATTGCTACCGACCAAGATGCCTGATACCTCTTAGTTTGAAAAATTCAAGTTCTTTTGTTATTTCTTTAGACTCTTTCCATTTTTGGGCCCAGAGAGGCTTCTAAACTTGAAACTCGGAGCCTGGAGAGGCTTTTAAACTCTAAAAACTCGGAGTCTGGAGAGGCTTTTAAACTCTTAGACCTTTTGTTGCATTTTGATGCATTTATTAAGTATTTCGGGTTTTTACTTTGTAGTGTGACTGTTTTCCTAAGCGTGACTTGATAGTATCTGTCGGACTTACGACTTAATACATACTCTTTAGTCTTTTTAGTTAGGAGACCTATCCACTGTCTTAAATTTCGAGGCGATTCATTTGCCTTTAAGGCTCTAGTTCTGCTTAAATGGTCTAAACAACTCTATTGGCGCCTTTCTAAGGCTTCGGTCACAATCCGAGCTTCAAAGATGCCTAAACGGGGCCCTAAGGCCTCTTAACCGCTTTGGGCCTTCGAGTCCTTGAGTTGGATAGGACTTAGTCTCTACAGACCTCGAGTATATCTCACATGCTCAGGGTTCTAGGGATCTGTGTGACTTGATCAGCTCTCAAGGCTTTTTGCAATGCTTCAGGTTTTTAGGGGCCTAGTTTTGTTTGACAGGATTTCAAGGCCTTTTAGGCTGTCAGGTTTCTGAGGACTTGGTTTTAGTTGGTAGAATCTTAAGGCCTTTGATAAATTTAGGTTTCCAGGAACCTGATTTTCTTTGATAGGATTTCAAGACCTTTGATAAATTTAGGTTTCTAGGAACTTGATTTTCTTTGATAGGATTTTAAGACCTTTTGATAAATTTAGGTTTCTAGGAACCTGATTATCTTTGATAGGATTTTAAGACCTTTGACAAATTTAGGTTTCTAGGAACCTTATTTTCTTTGACAGGATTTTAAGACCTTTGATAAATTTAGGTTTCTAGGAACCTGCTTTTCTTTGATAGGATTTCAAGACCTTTGATAAATTCCGGTTTTCAAGAACCTGATCTTATTGTGAACAGTTTAAGTAATAATGCTCAAAGTCGTATAGCGTGGATGCGTTGTGGTTCAGGAGTCAGTTTCCCGATTGTGAGGCATCTGACTCACTGAGGTAGTGGTTTTTGGTGGAGTGAGGCTGCGCTCATCGACAGAGCTGCCTACGTACCCTGCCAAGGGATCAAGCCTAACATAGTTCGATTTTTTGAGTACTTAATGGTAGTATTTTTTGAGATTCATGGCGTTCCATGATTGTATCTCTGGTACCCTGGTTCGAACCTTTACGAGCTTATAGACGTCGGGTCTTACCACGTAGGTGATCCGGTATGGACCTTCCCAGTTAGTCCCGAGTTTTTTGGCGCCTCGCTCTTTGGTATTCTCGAATACTTTTCGAAGTACAATATCACCAACCACGAATCTTCGCGACTTGACCTTGGAGTTGTACTGTTGTGCCATTGCCTGTTGGTAGTTTTGGATGCGAGCAAAGGCTTGATATCGTCGTTCCTCGATCAAGTCGAGGTTGTCCAGGAGCAACTGGTCGTTGGTTGCCGAGTTCGAGGTACATAGGCTCCGTCGTAGGCTCCCAACGGAGACTTCGGCGGGAACGACAGCTTCCATCCCGTAGGCTAAAGAGAAAGGAGTCTCGTCAGTCGCCCTCCGTGGGGTAGTTCGACATGCCCACAAAACCTCTGGGAGTCTGTCGGCCCAAGACTTTTTTGAGGTACCTAGGCGTTTTTTGAGGTTGGCTAATACTGATTTATTAGCAGCCTCCGCGTGATCGTTCCCTTGGGGGTACCTCGGAGTGGAGGTAGTGAGGTGTATGTTCCAGGTGTTGCAGAACGCTCTGAAATCATCTGATGTGAACTGGGTTCCATTGTCGGTGACGATTTCGTACGGAACTCCATGGCGACATACGATATCTCGCCATACGAAGGCTTCTACCTTGACCCTCGTGACTTGCTGGAGGGCCTCTGCCTCAATCCATTTCATAAAGTAGTCAATTAAAACTAATACGAAACGTAACTTCTGCGGTTCGCCCGAAGGCACGAATGGACCGATGACATCCATGGACCATCTCATAAAAGGATATGGTGTCGATATTGAAGATAGCTTTTCGGTCGGCTGATGGATGATCGGGGCGTGCCTCTGACACTTGTCACATTGGGCGGAGTAGGTTTCGCAATCTGCGATTATAGTTGGCCAGAAATAGCCTTGTCTCTTGATTCGAATGGCTAGTGCTCGACCCCCCGAGTGGTTCCCACACGAGCCTTCGTGCACCTCCGCCATGAGTTTAAGGGCGTTAAGGCCATGGACGCATCTGAGGTACGGTCCTGAGATGCTTCGCTTGTAGAGATTGGATTCAATTATTTAGTGCCTTGAGTTTTCGAGCTTCCCACTTATTGGGGGGGGGGGGCTATACCCTCCCGAATGTATTGCATAATTGGAATTCGCCAGTCCAGTCTTCCGAGTACTTTGTCGTGGAAGGACGGAGCAGTAGCTTGCGTAGGTTCGGGTTCCGGATCGCTCCCTAACTCTTCTTGAGTCGGGATCATGCCCCTGGAGGTATTCTGAGAGCCAGACTCCTCGGAGGCTCTGTTCTCAGGAATTCCATCTGTAATGTCATTTAGCTCGAAGTTCCAAACCATGCCCCCAGAGACTTTATGTGGGTTACTCTCTGGTGGAGTTTCGCTTTCGGGGTTGGCGGCAGCGCTAATGTTTGGCCTTTGGACCTGCTCTGTGCCCCCGAAAGCTCGCCGTTTGATGCTGCGGGTTTTGGTTTTTGGGAACCAAAAGGTGGTGAAGGCTTGAGTGATGGACTCGTGTCGGATAGCTGCGGTAGCTATTCTCGGATGCTGAGCTTCCTCTTTGTGTTCTTCTAGGCTAGATTTGGTTGCATCTTTTGTAGCTATGTCAATGTTGGGCTTTTCTATACCTTCCACGGGTATTATTCTTTTGACGAGGGGATCAGAGGTGGATGTTAATGCAGCTAAAGCGTCAGCGGAGGAGTTTTCTCCATGTGGGATCCTCCTAAGTTCAAATTTGTCGAACTGTTTGGTGAGGTTTCAAACAACCTCGAGGTATGCCCCCATTCGCTCGTCCTTTGCTTCGTACTCTCCGTGAAATCGGCTAGCTACTAACTGAGAGTCGCCATAGGCATTCGGCTCTCGGATCCCGAGTCCTAGTGCAAGCTTCAGACCTGCGATCAATGCTTCATATTCAGCCTCATTGTTGGAGGCGTTGAAGCCCAGTCTGTAAGATTGTTCTATTATTTCTCCCGTTGAGGAAGCTAGCCTCAGGCCAATCCCGGATCCCTATTTCGAGGAGGCTCCGTCAACTTGGAGTGTTCATATTGGGGCTATGGAGTCTGCGTCCACGTATTCGGTGGCTAGCTCAATGACAAAATCGGCTAAAACCTGGGCTTTAGCTGCCGTTCTTGGTCGGTACTTGATGTCGTACTCGCTGAGCTCAATGACCCACTTAGCGAGGCGTCCAGACTGGCTAGGGTTATGCAATATTGAGCGCAAAGGCTGAGACGTCATTACGACGATCGAGTGTGATTGGAAATACGGACGGAGTTTCCTAGCAGCCGTGATGACCGCCAGGGCCAACTTTTCCATTGCTGAATATCGCGTTTCGGCTCTACAAGACTTTTGCTGGTATAATAAACAGGTTTCTGTTCGTTCTGCTCCTCCCTTACTAGCACTCCGCTCACTGCCGCTGGGGAAACAACGATGTAAAGATACAAAGGTTCCCCTTCAACGGGCTTGGAAAGGATCGGAGGCTGGGAAAGGTAGACTTTGAGTTGCCTGAAGGCTTCTTCGAATTCTTCGTCCCACAAGAACTTTTTGTTGTTTTGTAGGAGTTTATAAAATGGAAGACACTTGTCGATTGATCGAGAGATGAATCGACTTAAGGCCGCGATTTGTCCAGTTAGCCTTTGTACCTCCCGGGTCGTTCTCGGTGACGACATTTTTAGGAAGGTAGCTATTTGGTTTGGGTTGGCTTCGATCCCTCACTCCGTAACGAGGTACCCGAGAAATTCCTTGGAGGGTATCCCAAAGGTGCACTTGGCAGGGTTGAGTTTCATGTCGTATTTGTTGAGAATATCGAAGCATTCTTTGAGATGATTGACATGGTCGTCTTCGTTGGTGGATTTGACGAGCATGTCATCTATATAGACTTCCATCGTTTTTCCGAGTTGTCCGGCGAACATTCTGTTCACGAGCCTTTGGTAAGTGGCTCCAGCGTTTTTTAGCCCAAATGGCATAACTTTATAACAGTAGGTCACGCGTTCAGTTATAAAAGCGGTTTTCTCTTGGTCATCCGGGTCCATCATTATTTGATTGTATCCCGAGAAAGCGTCCTTGAAAGACAGCAACTGGTGGCCCGCAGTGGTCTCGACTAGTCGGTCGATGTGGGGTAACGGGAAGCTGTCTTTTGGACATGCTTTGTTTAAACTTGTGAAATCTACACAGGTCCTCCACTTCCCGTTTTTCTTTTTGACAACCACTGGGTTGACTAGCCAGCCAGGATAGTGGACTTTTCTGATAGCGTCAGCTTTCATTAGTCGATCGACGTCATCGTTGACTGCTTGAGCCTTTTCGAGGCCGAGCTTACGCCTTTTTTGTTTGACGGGCTTAAACGTCGGGTCCACGTTTAGCTTATGTGTCGTTACCTGCGGGTCGATCCCTTTCATGTCGTTAGTGGTCCAAGCGAAGGTTCGGACGTTCTCTGCGAGGAAACGTATGAGCTTGTCTTTGACGTGGGCAGGTAACTCCGACCCGATGCGAACGCATTTCTCAGAGTGAGCCGGATCGATGCAAACTTGTTCGGTGAGGTTCCGCGGAGGGCCTCAGATGTTTTGCTGCATCGCCTGCTGTTCCCGGATCTGTAATTGCTATTGAAGGGATTGCTTTATGATTTGGAACCCTCCCAAGTAGCAAATTCTCGATATTTTCTGGCTACCTTGTACTGTAGCTACCCCTGTCGGGGTTGGGAACTTCACACATTGGTGATACGTCGAAGCTACAGCTCGCATCTTATGAATCCACGGTCTCCCGAGTATCGCATGAAATGGGGCCGGTTTGTCTATCAGCACAAAATTAACCATTTTCATAACTCCCCCAGCTATCACTGGGATTTTGATGGTTCCTAGGGAAGTGGTGGTTTCCACGAAGAAACCTACGAGGTTGGCTTTCTGACCAGAGATCTCGTAATCATCGATTTCCATGCTTTTCAAGGCGTTGTAGAATATAAGGTCTACGGAGCTTCCGGTGTCAACCATTAGTTTTGGTACCTCGTACCCACCCACATTAAGGGTTATGACTAACGCGTCGTCGTGAGGCTTGTCGAGCTCCAAGGTTTCGCTTTCCCAGAAGGAGAATTTAGTATTCGATTCCTGACTAGATGGTCTCGGATGGGCACTATATTCAGCCTTCTGTAGGTGGCCCTTGATTGAATTCACGGATTCTCGGCAGATATCTAATCCTCCGAGAATATAGTCTACTCTAGAGTCAGAGGGTTGTTGGTTCGATGCCCTTTCGAATAAGGCAACCATCGTAACTTCCGGCAGAGGTTTCGGAGCCTCCATACGAAGGCTCTTTCCTTCTGGAAATTTTCCGAGGATCATGTCGATCCTATTTTTCGGAGCCGGGGGCGGCGAGTCGATTTCGTTTTCGGGAGATCTATTCCGCTTCGGAGAACCCTCCCTTGGGGTTCTTTTCTGGAAGGGCGGTGGTTTCCTAAGGTCCACATCCTTTATTTCGCCGGCAGCAAACTTAGCTGCCAGCTATCGCTCGAGATCCCAACATTCCTCCGTTGAGTGACCCTTCCTCTCGTGGTAGGTACAGAATTTGCTTTCGTTGAACGACTTAGTCTAGGGGGATCTGCCCGTTGTTGCGACAAGTTTGTTTTCCTGAGTCTCGTTGATTGCATACGAATGCTCCCCTTGGGTCGGGTTGCTACGGAAGTTATTTTTCTTAGCTTGGTCTCTCGCTTCTTGAGGGTCAGCCTTCGAGTAGGTTTAAGGCTTCTTATGGATTTTATCCATCGCAGCAGTTTCCTCTTCGAGGGAAATGAATCAAGAGGCTTTGTGGAGAGCATCGTCTATCGTGGGCGGAGGGTTGATAGTAAGTTTTGACCAGAACTCTGAACGATACCAAAGCCCTCTTCAAAGTGCCTCGATGGCCACCTGATCATTTGGATTTGAGAGCTTGGTCCTAACCGCCCTAAACTTTTCTATGTAGACGCGGAGCGTGTCCCCAACTCCTTGTCGGATTTTCCACAGGTCTGTTTCAGAAGCGTGCTTCCGAATGTGAGTCGAGTACTGCTTTACGAAAGCACTGGTTAGCTGGTCAAAGCTATCTATCGAATTTGGTTCGAGGCCTGAGAACCATTCGAGGGCTGTGCCTGTTCGGTTCTTAACGAAGGTTCGACAATAGCCTGCCTCGCACTCTTCGCGCGTAAAGTGAGCCTTGACGATAGCTAACCTGAAGGCTCGTAGGTCAGCCTTAGGGTTCGAGGTCCCATCGAACTCGGGGATTCGAATTTTCCTCGTATCTCTTATGTAATAGTTAGCTATCTTGTACGTAAACGGGGTTCCTCGGGTTTCCTCTATTATGCTCTCGATTTCTGGGGCTGAGCTTGTTGCCTTATGAACTTGCGCATTTAGCTTTTGAAGAGCCGCATATTTTCTTTCCATGTACCTTCGGGTAGCATCGGGGCTATCTAGACGAAAGGTGTCCGAAATGTTGACAGGTGCCTGCTCGAGAGGCTGTCGTTGGGCCCATTATGGGTTTGGGCCCCAGATACCTGGGGATTCAGGCCTCTCTCGGCCCCTGGGGCTATTTTTCCTAGCGCGATCAACCAGGGGACCTGGGAAGCTTATGTCTATTGCTCCCGTTCTCTGTCGAGCCTCCGAGGGAGCGGATCGGTCATATTCGAAGGCTGTATAGGAGGAGGTCCTTCCATTAGCGGGGATCTGATTGTGATCGGTAGATCTAGGTATCGGAGGCGGGGGAGCAGATCATGTCTCTGCTTCGATACCTGCTACGAGATCTGACCAGGTCCTAAGCTCGTACTGGCTAAGTTACTTCCCATTGCCACAGTGGCTAACGAGTTTGGTGCTGGAACGGTTCCCGCGAGAGGCGTCGAGAGAGGAGGCTCCTCCCTTTCAGGTATCGTATGAACGGGAGAGAACTCGAGACGTCCTCGAGGGAAAGATGGATCAGTGACGAGATCTCGGAAGGTCAACCCTTATCCTCGCCTCTGCGAAGGCTGAGACGAGTGTACCAGCGATTTCGTCTCCTGCTCAACCTGTTGTTGTCGGGTTGCCAGCTGGTGAACCAACCGTTCGTTTTCCTGGGTTCGACTCACCAGCTATAACATCATCTGTCGGATCTCGGACAGCTGATCTGAAACCTGGCTTGTGGCTGAAGCCGAAAGCTGCGATCCGAAGAGATTTGGGTCAGGGCCTCCGTGCGTTTGTGATCTCGGAGCAGGGTCGTCAGGTGGCCTTCGGGTAGCCAGCTGAGAGCCAGCACATTCCGATCGACCTTCCGTGGCGGCATATAGCTCGTTTGAAGGAATGGAACGGCGAAGTTCTGGAAGTCCAGAACCTCCGTTGGTCGGTGAGCTATTGCTCGGTGCCAATAACGAGGATTCAGGTTGATTCGAGCCACCGTTGGCAGGATCCATCTTCTTAGCTATCGGAGTCAGGGATTCGATTACTCGTCCCCACAGACGGCGCCAAATTGTGAGGGCTAAATCTCACAATTAATTTGAATTAAGTTAGAGAAGATAGATTCGTGGATCAAAGTGGGACGAATCCTGTTTTGAGCTTTGAAGAATGGATCGAATCTGCGTTTTAATTTTATTAATCATTAAGAGAGAAGAGTTTATAAAAGTTTACAAGAGAATGATTAGTGTTTTTCTTTGAAATCTCTTAATTAACGATCTAATTGAAAAAGGAAGCCAGAGAGAGCTAGGTCTCCGCCCTCCCCTCCTTTTATAGCTTTTAGCCTTCCGTCGAATCAGGTACCGGCTCTCGAGATCTCCTCTCCTAAAATCTCGCCATCGCTTTAGCCTTCTAATGACCGTTCCTTCAAGCTCCGGATGCACGTTTTAAAAAGATCAGTCCCATACGACTAAAGCTCCATTAGTACCTTCAGCCCTTATCCACCAAGTCTCTCTTGATGGACCGTTGAACCTTTAGGCCCAACACGCATGTAATGAATATTGACCCAAAGACAAAATCTTATTACGCACACTTATCGACAAGAACACAAGAGTTTTGCATGACGAGAAAACAAAAGATAATATACGTGTTATTCCAAAAAATGCTCTTTGGCTCGACCATCGAGACAACATTGTGCATCTAGATTTCCGATGTCGATGGCGGAAACGCCGGCCGCGGAAACTGCTCTCCAAGACTTCTTCCTTCGCTTTCTTCCATCTCTATATCTGTTCTCCTTCTATGCTTTTCGATCCCCTTTTTTGAGGTCAATTTCTTCAAGTATAGATGGTTTTGTCGTGTTTCAAGGGTTCCGTTAATTATCTCTCGCCGGTGTTGCAGGTGGTCCGACGAAAAAGTCTTTGCTTCTCTTCGCAGAATCAATTTTCTCTCGGATTTTAAGTACGATGTCTTTATTTAGTCAATTCCATTACAGATCTGCGAACGTTTTAGCATGATCTGCACTTCGAGTCTGCACGCTTCTCGAGTTGTCGTCTTTGGCTAAGAATGTATCAAGTTTTTCTCCGAAGAAAACTGTTCTCAAGGGAAAGACTTCTGTTTCTCCCTTCGGTGACAACTTTCTTCAACCCTCCAAATATGAAATCTCACTTCTGATGGACTAATCTTGTTGGTGTTATCTTTTATCAGTGCTGATGTCAGTGACTTCTCTCCTTTCGGTTACCCCCTTGATAGATCATCGTCGCCGAGGTCAATTACCGATGAAATTTCTCCCTTTTAGGAAAAAATTTTCAAGCGAGGTTATTATCTCATAGGGAGACTTATCATGTGGTTTACCTTTCGACTTCCCATATATGATAGTTTGGGTATATTCCAGACATGGTGGTTCGATTTCGGCAAGGTCGATTCCATAAGGTCCGCCACCGCTGTTGGCTTTACACCCAGCCATAGTCCTCTTCATTTGCACAACTTGTTGAGGGAGGCTAAAGTTACATCTTATGGGCTGATCTTGGGCTTGCCAATTAATGAGCTAAAAATAAGTTTTGGTAGTTTTGGGTATTTTGTGCCAAAAGCTAACAACTATTCCTACCTTATCCAACTTTCGCCAATACTGCATGTTTTAATCCGTAAATCAGTTGGGCCTCGAGGTGCAAACCTTATTTTCTTCTTTATGAAATGATTTTGTTTGGATCCAATATGTATGTCTAGGCATGGGCATTTGGGTATTTGGGTCGGGTTCGGTTCGGGTAATTCGGATTTCGGTTCTTTCGGTTTTTAGACCGAGGATCCGTTCGAGTATCTTTTGAGTTCGGTTTGGGTTCGAGTTCGGTCTGGGTTTTTCGGATATCTATCTTATGAACCGAAAAATGCCCAACACTTGTTCATGTATTTTCGGTTCTAGCAGTTTGGTTACTTTCAAGTACTCGAAGTACCCGAAAATATCCAAAGTACCCGAAAATATCTAAAATGCTAGAGTAAAATATTAAAAAATAAATAAATAATTTAAAATATCCGAAATATTTTTAAAAGTAAATAATATTAAGAAAAAAAATTTTAATTTTGATTATTTATATTATATGTTAATATAAAACATAAATAATATTTTGGATTTATAATTATTTTTCGGATATTTTAAGTACTAATTTGATTATCGGTTTGGTTCGGGTTCGGTTCCGTTTCTTTTGGGTATTGAGGTTAAAATCTGATCGAGTATTTTAAAAGTTCGGGTTCAGGTTCACGTCTACTTATTCGATTCGGGTTCGGGTCAGTTTTTCGGGTTCAGATATTTTGTCCACCCCTATGTATATCATTTGGAGAGGGTGTATTGAATTTGACTTCCTTCTTAATGGAGAGTTTTAATTCAATTATAGGGCTATCTAAGGTGGAGTATCTAAAAAAATACCATTGTGATGTCTCCAACAGAAATTTCAAGTTCAGACACGGTTTTATTAGAGCTTCGATTTTCTGTCTAGTCACATTATTATGGTCGTGGGTTGGTTTATACCTTAGATTGGAGATTTTATATTTCGATTTATAGTAAATTTGTTGTTGAATTATTTATTTCCTCCTTATTGGAGAGATCTGTTTCAAGTGATGAAACTTATCGAATCTGGAATTCCTATTATCACGTATTCTTCTAAGGATGTATTTGGTATGTTTTATCCTTCTATCCTAGTTATGGGATATTAGGCCGCGATAGTTCTTCTCGTCCTGCTACTGATCACAATTTTCATAGATTTATTGTGTCGATACTTCCGGTCAGTGTCGTGCCTAGCTTCACTGAGACTTGAGGCGAATTTTAAAATAGTGGCATTTTTCATTGTTTTTAAAAATAAAGAAGAAAGAATTTTGAAACAAGCAAAAGTAGTAAATGAGAAAAATATATTCTAATATGTGTTGGTTTGTTATCATTATGAGTGAATAAATATTAGTTTTTTTATTGTTACCCATTGAAACAATTAAATATTGGGAATTTTGCTAAATTAGAACGAAAAATCGATATCATTGTTTCATTAGTATAAAACTAATGTGGATTTATCCCATTAGGACAATATTTAATGAAAATCCCATTAAGCCCTTCAATTTGAATTTACATACTAATTAAAAATAATTAATGTATATTTATTAAATCAATGTAATTAAACAACAAAATCGTTTTGAAATATTTTCAAATATTTCATCTAAATAGTTTCCATAAATCTCTATAATATATTCCCTCGATTTAAACCAAAAAAAAAGCAAAACAGTTTTTGGTTATACACGAAAAAAAAATAACATCGTCGACTTAAAAATAACATCAAAACAAAAAAAATAACATCGTCAATTTTCTCCCAAAACAAAAAAATAACATCGTCGACTTTAAACCAAATCAAATGTTGATCGTTACTTGTCATGAAGACCATTTTCCCTGTTACAACAAGTCTTCTGTTCAGTTTATAATACCAACAACAGGTCTTGTGTTCTGTTTATAATACCAACAACTATACTCCAGTATTGATCACTAATTCGTATTTCTATAATCGTTAATGACATCTTTCTTTTGTGTTTAGACACATTTTTTGATAAAATAAACTGAAACAAAATTTAGAAGTGGTAATAAAAATAACTAAGTAATTTGATTATTAATAGATGAACAAATTTTTTTTTTTTTGGTCGGAAGATGAACAAAAAGTTAAAAACACTTTTTTTACAAGTAATCTCAGTTGATTTTTTCAGTTATTTACAAAATTTCTTTCAAGAATGTTGAATATGCATGAATCTTTTTTTTGCGTCAAATCTCATTTATTAAGATTTGGTAGGTTTTTTTTCTTTAAAATTTTGACGTAAATCAAATATGAAAATTTTCAAATCTAAAAGATTTGCATATATATTTAGAATATACACTAACTGCACTTTTCTTATTTCTGGAGATATGGTAAACATTATCCGTAAAATCACGTTTCAACTTTGCGTAGAAAAAATAGAAGAGGTTTGAGAAATCATTCTAGTAGACAAGTGGATAAATGTAGATTATTCTTTCTAAATTAATTAGAACCAGAGTATAAGAGTGGACATTCTATTCCAAAAATTTGCAACCCGCTTTGAAATATGTAGATGAAGAATTCCACAGATTTAGAATTTTATTGAAATTTAGATTTTTTTTTCGAATACCCGTAGATTGCCTAACAAATTGTGGAATTTCGTTTCAACTTGGCCTTTTTTTTGCAGAATCTAACCTCTCATTTTCGTAGAACAAAATTTAAAATACTTATTTAAAATTTTTTAAATCAAAATAAAAATACATGTATGTTGATATGAGTATTTGGACTATCTTTCCTATTTTTTACATTTTTTTTGACTTGTAAAACTATTTTTCATAAATTTTGATAAATAAAAGGGCATTAAAAGAAAAAATGGCATAAATATGAATGTATCCCATAAAGATCATCATATCATTTTTTTTTTTGTTCCTTTTTGGCAATTTTCCCTTAAATATTTAAAGAAAATGAAAATAGAAACAAATAAAAGTCAAACGGAGTAAAAAGTATTATGGCGGTGGTGAAAAAAATCCAATGGTGTTGCCGCAAGGGAAAAAATGGGTGATTTATGTCAATGCCATAATCCATAAATGCCGCAAGGGACTCTCCATAAATGCTATGTTGTTAGAGCATCTCCAAAAGACTCTCTAAATTTTTAAATATGAAGATTTTTACTCTCCAAAAAGAAACTTCAAAACTTCAAATTTGAAGTTTTGAGTAGTAAAACTTTATATTTGAAGTTTCACTCTCAAAACTTCAAATTTGAAGTTTCATAGTTTTTATTTTCATTTTAGTCCCTATACAATTACACAACATACTTTTTATTCTTAAAAGTTTTGTTGTTTATCGTTTTAATCGTTAAATATTTATATCTCTTAATATTTCAAATATTTTTTTATAAATGTAATTTTTACACATAAAATTAAATAAAAACTTTAAATAAGACTAAAAATATTTTATAACTAGACTTGTACAACAAAAATATTATAACTAGATTTTATGGAATAATGTGGTATTTTCTTGTAATTTAATATTTAATTTGTAATTCTATGTAAAATGTTAATATTTTAGAGTAACTTTTTATTAATTAGTATTGTTATGATAATTTTGTAGAAGTGTTAGTTATTTATAAATGTTTGATGAATTTAAAATTAGTTATGATAAATATAAAGACCACAATGCAAAATACAAATATTTTTGAAGTTAAATTTGAAGTATTGCTTTTGGAGAAAAACATTTCTAAACTTCAAATATGAAGTTTTGGAAACTTCAAAATGAAGATCCTTTTTGGAGATACTCTTACACTCATGTAAATTTGCCATAATTTTTAAAATGTAATTACTGTTTTACCCTCCAATTTAATTAAAAATAAAAAGAAAAGACTCCAAGCATGTAGCATCACGATGGAAAGATTAACGGCAAACAGCCTAACCACGATGCTAGTAGCATCAAACAAAATCAACCCAGATTATAATAATTATATAATCCAATTTTTTTCTTTTTTTTTTTGATGTGCATCAGTTTATGACGTGAACTACGGACGGAAAAAAGCCGAACCGTAAGTCCAAACTGAATCCAGCTAAAAAATGGTACCAAATTCGAACCGAATCATGTGAAACATCGAAACGGATCCTAAACTTCAAAATCTGAAAAAATAGAACCGAATAGAAATATTCCGAGTACTCGAAAATTTCTTAACTATTATTATATACGTAAATATATTAGCTTTATATAGATTTATATTCCAAAAAAATCGTAAAATTCCCTGAGTTATTCGAAATACCAGATAAAAATATTTAACATATAAAATAGCTAAAAATACTCAAAATACAAGATAATACTCAAAACATCTATCGTTTCTTTACAAAATAACCGAGTCAAACCGATTTTTATGTTAAATATATTGTTCAAATTTATATGTTGTAAATTATTTTTATTTTTGGATTTTGAAACTTTTTGGTACATTTGAACTTTTAACCGCTAATATCCAAACCGAGTACGAACAGAAATTTATAAATACCCGAATGGGACCTTAACCTCTAAACCCGAAATTCCGAAATATGAATAAACCCGAATCGAATCCTAATGGGTACTCGAACATCCCTAAGGTGAATAAACCCGAGATGTTACACCCAAATCAACAAACACTGAACCCATAAACCCGAATAACCAAACCCTAAAACTAAAACATGGATAACTAAACCCTAAAACCTAAACATAAACAACAATCACACACGAAAAGTAAATCTTAAACCCAAAATCCAAAACTAGGCATGGGCATTCAGTTCTCCGAGTCAGGTTCGGTTCGATTCTGCGTGGTGATGCTCAGAGTTTTAACCCCAAAATATATCACTGCAAGTGCACAACAAACACAATAGTATAGATAGGATCGAATCCACAGAGACCGGTTACACACTAAGACCTTTATTTCAAATCAAGCTAGAAGATACAAAGATTTTTGTTGGGTTTTTCAGATTGCAAGTAAAATAAAAGCAAGAAAATAAATCAAGATGTAAATCAATAGACTAAAAACGCTAGGCATCAGGGTAATTCGCAAGAAACATGATTGATAAATAAAAATCAGACAGGGAAAATATGAAGCAAAATTCTTGAAATCAAATCACTGAAACAGATAAATCTCCTCCCGGAGTATTTAATCCCTATGTTTAGAACAATGAAAACTAACTCCCGTTGAATTCAAAAGAGCTAAACATGCACTAAGGTCAGGTTTGATATGTTCACAAAATACCTTAACATCAACTCCCGTTGGCTAAAGATATTTTGCGCATCTAAGAGATTTTCAGGTTTCTAAATCAACTCTCGTTGTATCTATCAACCTAAGATCATGAATCATGTAGCTAATCTAATTCTNATGAAGAATCCTTATGATAGTTTTCCCAAATCTAACAACCTAAATCATCAATTCACGAAATCCTTTGAATCCCTAAAACCTAACTAGAAATCTACTCTGACATAATTGAAGAACACAAAATCATAGATAAAAATAAAGACATAATGAAATTAATAAGTAAATAAGGTTCATAAATCTTCTCCAAAGGTTTCGGAGTCTGAGATTCGTCTCCCCAA
>OVAN01008519.1:0-17849 GCA_900406275.1 Anastatica hierochuntica | reverse complement strand
GCCACGGCTTAACACCGGTTGCGCACGCTCCGATCACGAAATTCGAACAAGACCCTTAACTTCTTTGTTAACTGTATCTGTCGAATCGCTCTTCGTTTACGCTTTCCGCATACTTTAGATTCGTTCTCGTTTTCACTTTGTATTCGCTCACGTTAACCTATCTTACGAATCCTGTCACTTGTTCATCGTTAATTCATATCACTTGGCAATATATTTCGTATTCCGTATTTTGTTATCTAACTTTCTCACGATTTCTGTCTTATTGTCTTCGCAGTTTACTTTCGTATTTCTTATTCAATAATAAGTTAATTCGCTGTCTCGATCTGTTGATCTTTGGCTAACAGAGTCCGTGAACCGCATAACATTGACAGTGAGAATTTCGGTTCCCACGGATTTCCTTCCATGTTGTAACCAAAATAACTTTGTTTCATCAAAACAATATGGACAAGCTAAACGATCATGCATCATCCAACATGACATCTTGTCGTAAGCGGGAAAGTCATTAATTATCCACATTAATTCGGTTCGCATAGTGAATTTCTCCTTTCTCGAGATATCATATGTTTCAACCCCGTCACTCTACAAAATTTGTAATTCTACAATTAAAGACTGCATATAGATATCTATATTTTTCTTCGGATTTCTTGGCTCGGATATCAACACCGATAAAAAAAATATACCCTTTTCATACACATACCGGGATGTTTTTCGGTGGAAAAGCCACGAAAATAGTCACGGTTTTCTTCGTGACGATTTTTCCACTATGTTTCCACGAAACAAATCGGGAATATTTCATGGATATATGTACCCTCGAAATAATTCATGGCTAATCGTGACTTATTTAGTCAGGATTTAACTACAAAATGTCACGTTTTTGTTTCTTGACACAATTGTGACTATGTTCGTAGCTTTTTAGTCATGATTTTTACATGAAATGCAACGTTATGATTCGTAATTTTTATGACTATTTCGTGACTTTTTCAGTTAGCCACGAAAATTTTGTGATATTTTTGTAGCTATATCCTTTTTGTCTGCTAGTCTAATGTGAAATGGGAGAAGATTTAATAAATCAGAGAGTTAAAGCAACAATTCGCATCTTCATAACGACATGCTCTGTTACATTCCAAAGGTCTTGGACGACAATAAGATAAATCCACATATTCAATTTAGAATATTCGGTCAACATTAAGTTACTAACTAACTCCAATTATAATTGGCCGCAACAATTAGTCAGTCGTCACCGGCTTTGAACAACTTCTTCGCCATCGGACTCGTCCGACTCGTGCTCATCTTCCTCCATCTCTTCCTCATTCTCTTCCTTCACCACCACCTTCACTGCCCTCCATTTTTCTGCCTCACCCTAAAAACCCGCAATATCAACCAAAGAGTAATCAAAACATTTATATAATTAGCTTAAAACTTGTACAACAGAAAAAATAGTATGTTATATATAAAATATATAGAATAAAAGATCCAAGTACAGCGTGTCCGAACTGATAGACAAGTACGGGGTACATGGCTTACCCGAGGCAGAGGGGATGATGACCCTCTAGAAGAAAGAAGTCGGAACTCGTACATGATCCATGGAGTTATTGTTCCTCGAGGTCTTTTGCCAATATAGAATGCAAATGTCTTTCTCCTTCCTTCTAAATGATAACAACCGCGGTCACCAGCCTCCATTGCTTCTTCTTCTTCACACTCTTCCCAATAACCCGATAAGGTATCTCTTCCCTTTTTCTCTCGCTCTTCCTTCTTCACAAAGTAATACACTTCCTTATTCTTCTCTCCTGTAACAACCATGTGTACACAGAACGTCTGTTAGACTTCATCGATCAATACATTTAATGTGATATGGTATAGTAATAAGAAAGTAGAGTGTAGAGCAAACCTAGCAAATCCCAAGGATCAACATTGCAAGAACGCAGCTCAGGAAGGTCGAAGTCCATCGGACGTTGGAGTACCTTCTTCGCTAGATACTCGAACACAAGATCTTCGTCATCGGGATCGAACAGAAATCCTGGAGGGAGTCTCATGTTTCTTCCGTTCATGGCAAATCTTTGTGTAGAAATGTCCATCAGTACTTCCTTACCGATATACTTTGTTCTTGGTTTAGGTTGTTCAGATACTTATATGAGTGTAACCTTTAGTTCGGCAAAAGCCGATTCTACTTTTCCTTTATATACTTTTCAAGTACTATTAATTTCAATTGATGAATTAAGAAACTATTGTTACTTAGCTGCCAATCCAGAGTTGAAGTTTGAATAATTTTATTTTATTTTGGATAAATTTGAAGATCCCTAGTAAATTGTTTTGCATGTATCCATACAATCAATGTTGTTATTTTGAGTATTAACATGTCTATCGAGATAGCTCTAGATAATTGTTTAGTCTCCTGTTTGTTCTCGTATGAATATAAAGTTTCAATTGATTAGTTAAATAGGTTCTTAATTATCCTTCTTGTTTTCTTTCTCAATTGAAAAAACCAGTTAAGTCAAGAGGTCCGGAGTCCGTGAACTTTTAATCTCTTCTTAATCGAGATAATATATTCGAACTAGACGAGTCAATCCTTTTCAACATATTTCGTGACCCCTTGTTAGTTCGATAGGTTTTTATCAATGGACAAACTGTGTTTTTCATTTATTCTTGGTCAAAGTAATTTATTCTAATGAAACTTCAATGTAATAAAGGAAATTAGGTCTCACAACTAAAAAACATATTAAAAGAAGTAATTAGACTCTTGAGGGTAAGAGCCTAGCCTTAGCTAGACAGGGGCACATAGATAACCTCCATAGTTTGGTGCTAAATTGTTTGACGCTAAATTGTTTGGCATTAGAAGGATCATTCAAAAAATCTCTAAATTGTTTGGCGCTAGAAGGAGGGGAGAGATTTAACCAAGAACTAAAGAAAAACATGAGTGAATCAAGCAGTTCTTCGGAACTAAAGTAGAGAACGAGTCGTGGATCCACATCAACCGTCACAGCCACAGATCAATCCAAAGAAGTTGCGCCTGAGACCACAGAGGACGCCACAGTTGCGACGAAGCTTCAAGAGTACGAAGCGGTTGGAGCAAACCATAGACAAAACGCGCCCAATTGAACGAATAAGAAGGCGAGAACGCGACTCTCAAAGCCTTTGTGGCAGAAAAAATGCTCAGACATCAAACGCCGACAACGACAGCGGAAGAGGAGTCAGGTTCAAGAAGAGAGTCTCGTCAATACATCTGATGGATGAAACGTAGAAACAATCGCTAAGGAGGCACAAGCGCAACACACTCCAAGCTCAACGCTCACCCGATCACGTGGCTCTTACCATCATAAAGGTGATAGAAAACATCATGCAGGAAACATTAAAGAGATCATGAGCCTAGAAGCCTTATTAACGGTAAGGCTTGAAGCCATGGAGAACATGATCAAGCGTCTGCTAGGGGTGGCTCCACCGATCATCAAGAACACTCTCAACTCTTATGAGGACTCCCCTTTTGTCGACATCATCGCCCTTAGTGAAATCCTTAGGAGATTCGCTTGGCCATATGTACCACTGTAAGAGGGGACCAAAGACCAAGATATAAACATATCTCAATACCGCCAGCGCATGCTCACTATTTCTACATAGCCCTGAACAAATAGAGATGTACATGTGCAAAGGATTCAGAGCGAGCCTTAGAGGGTAAACCCTACTACGGTATTCAAATCTAGCCAATGGTTGCATCCATTCATTCGCAACGCTAACTAACCGCTTTTTCAAGCAATTTGCTAGCAGTCGCACTCTGAGGCGTATCTCCGACGACCTCTAGCAGATCAAGCAGCATATATACAAAAGCGTCAAGGAGTATGTCCATCGCTTCAACAAGGAGAAGATGTTAGTTCTGAACTGTGTAGTCTCAACTGCTATGTGTGCCTTTAGGCAAGGACTATTGGTTGATCTCTATAAGGAGCTCACCAAGTATCCTTGTCATACCATGGAGGATGTCCTCTCACAGGCGTGGGCACAAATCAAGTGGGAAGAGGATCACGCTTATCGAACATAAACAACCCCGAAGGCTGGACCCAAAGTTCCAAAGCAAGAAAAGTCTTCAAAAAAAAAGCGAGTCAACCCCAAGATAAACTAGGAGCCGGAGGAAATACCAAGGGTTCCACTAACCCCTGGGTGAATTCCATGGCCATAGCCAACAAGGGAAAATTCGTGACATTGCCCAAACCAATCGAGGACATTCTGACCATGGCACTGACATACATCGTAGGAAAGTTAAGGCATTTCACTAGCAACGTAACATAATGTGGCCACCAAGGCCACTGTCTTTCGCCCATGTCAAGAGTAGCAGTTATGAGTAGTGTGATTTCCATCGAGACTACGGTCACCCTACGAAGAATTGTGCTTTACTAAGGCATGAGGTAAGAGATCTCCTAAACAAAGGTCTTCTTAAGGAATAAATAAAGGCCGTCTTAAGGAATAGATTGCTAGAAGAAGCACCAAATTAGCCCTACAACACCAATATTAGCACCTTGAACCCCCAGAAGAATCGGGCCCAAAGTCTCCTAGGCATACCGAGATGATGAACAATATATCGGGAGGATTTGAAGGCATTGAGGATCAGACAAAGACTAAGAACCTTTCATCACAAGGAATCATTTGCATCTCGAGATAGCCCAGAAGAAAAGCACCACCCATTACTCCCTATGAAGATGGTAGGGGACAACCTACCCATCATGACGCCTTTTTGGTGTCTGTAACTATGGCCAATTGCGTCGTTAGGTGGATTTTTATTGATAGCGGAAGCACAACCAACATTTTTTTGCAAGGGCCATGGCGGATCTAAGGATTCAAGAATCAAGCCTCAAACGGAGATCAAGTGTCTTGATTGGGTTCATTGGAGAGATAATCCAAAGCATTGGTGAAGTAATCTTACGTGTATGAAGTAAAAAAAGTCCATAGGAAATCAGATTAACAATCGTGGACTGTCCATCGGCATACAACACCATCATGGGAAGACAATAGATCAACTCCATGGAGGCATCCCTTGAATGTTGCATCAAGGCTTAACATTTCCTATGCCCTGGGGAATTAGGGAAATCAAAGGCGAACGACCAGACGCCAGATCATGCTACGAGGTCACCCTTAAAAGTAAGCAAATGAATCCAACTTCGGCTCCCCCGAGACCGATATCGACGAGGGGCCTAAGGTTGAACATATGTACGAAATTCATTTTGTGGAAGGCGATCATAGAAAGAAACTGAGGATCAATTCATGCCTCCCCATGTATCTAAAGAGAAGGCTCGTAGGTTTCCTTCAATCCAACCAAGATTTTTGTGCATTGTCGCACGCAGAAATGCTAAGAATGGATTCCAACATCTTATCACACAAGCTGATGGTCGACCGATATCATGCACCGATTAAGCAAAAGAGGAGAAAATTCGCTCCAGAGAGAGATGCTATCGTCAACATGGAAGTGAACAACCTCCTTGAAGCTTGATTTATATAAGAAGTACAATACCAGGAGTCGGCATACAACGCTATCATGGGAAGACAATGGATCAACTCCATGGAGGCATCGCTCGAATGTTGCATCACGGCTTGACATTTCGTATGCCCTAGGGAATTAGGGAAATCAAAGGCGAACGACGAGACGCCAGATCATGCTACGAGGTCACCCTTAAAAGTAAGCAAACGAATCCAACTTTGGCTCCCCCGAGACCGGTATCGACGAGGGGCCTAAGGTTGAACATCTGTACAAAATTGATTTTGTGGAAGGAGACCTTAGAAAGAAACTGAGGATCAATTCATGCCTCCCCATGTATCTAAAGAGAAGGCTTGGAGGTTTCCTTCGATCCAACCAAGATTTTTGTGCATTGTCGCACGCGGACATGCTAGGGATGGATTCCAACATCATATCACATAAGCTAATGGTCAGCCCATATCATTTACCGATGAAGCAAAAGAGGAGAAAATTCGCTCCAGAGAGAGACGTTATCGTTAACATGGAAGTTAACAACCTCCTTGAAGCTTGATTTATATAAGAAGTATAATACCAGGAGTGGCTAGCTAATGTCTTGGTGGTAAGAAAGAATAATGCGAAATGGAGGGTCTACATTGACTTTACAAATCTTAACAATGTCTGCCCCAAAGACCCTTTTCCTCTACCAAACATTGATAAGCTAGTAGACACTACCGTAGGGTACTAACTCATTAGCTTCATCAATGTATTGAGTGGATACAACCAAATCCCATTGAACCCCAACGACCAAGAAAAGATGTCATTTACGACGTCCTAAGGGATCTATTGCTACAAATTCATGCTCTTTCTCAAAAATGCAGGGTCAACATACCAAAGACTGATAAATCAGATGTTTTTCGAGTACATTGGCCAGACCATGGAGGTGTACATAGGCGATATGCTAGTAAAATCCTTACTAGCAGAGGATCACATCTTGCACCTCTATCAGGCCTTCGATACTCTCCAGAAGTACAAGATGAAGCTCAATCAATCCAAACGCTCCTTCGACATTAGCTTTGGAAAATTCCTAGGCTATATCATCACACATTGAGGGATTGAAACTAATCCGGAGCAAATAAAAGCTATCCAAGGAATCCCCTCCCCGAAAACTCCTAAGGAAATCTAAAAGCTAATAGGCAGAATGGCGGCTCTTTGCATGTTCATATCAAGGTTATCAAAAAAGTCGCACCCTTTCTTCAAAGCCTCAAGAAGGGAAAGGAATTTGTATGGGACGAAAAATGTAAAGAAGCATTGGCGGCCTTGAAGGATGATATTTTTGGTTTTCACCCAAGAATCATTGCAAGCATACAGTTAAGCACGTTGTAATGGTTCGGGATCGAATCCACGAAGACCAAAGATCACATGAAAAACTATGAATGACATGCAAGCTAAGAGCAAAAAAGAAGAGTTTGTAAATGATGTAGAAATCAAAACTAGTAAGCAGAAACTAAGAAAACAAGGGGTTGTAAATCAATCAAGCAGAAACCAAATCAAACCAGGGCTTAAGATAATTTGCTCATCTAAGATACATTCAGGCATTTAACCAAAAACTTCTGGTGCGTTAAACAACCTAATTTTAGAAACTAAGTGATTTGGTTAACTTCAACATTACGTTCAATCCTAGATGAAGATCCAATTGATAAATATCTAATTAAAAAAATCCTAAATCTACATTTTGTGCAATCCCTACGTGAGAACCTTAAATCAAACAATAGAAATACTCACACATGGCAATTAAACAATAACAAAGCAAATCAAAGAAAGACATGTTTGTAAATTGGTAAAAGACAAAGAAAGAGTTCAGAAATCTTCTCAGATTCAAAGTACATAAGTAGATCTTCACCCTTAGGTTATAAAGCTCTCCAAGTATGCTTAGAACTCCAAAAACAAAATAATGAATATCGAGTCACGAGTTTAGGTTTTGTTTACAAGTATCCCCGCTTCAACATTGGCTTTTCTTTGGTTCTGACACTGATTTAAAAATCAGATTTTCGCGACATGCCTTGGATCGATCGATCCAAGGAGCATGGATCGACTGATCCAGGTCATCTTGTCCAAAAAATTCACTTCACGATCCAGCTCCCCCGCGACATTTGTACAGAATGATCTTTAAGCTCCTAAATCCATCATGTCATGTTCTTCACCTCATTTTGAATCTCTAACTTGTGAAAAACACGAAGTAGAACATAGTCACAAAAAGTACACAAGATACTTTGAGAAAATAACTTTTCCCGACTTAAAACATGAATAAAAACCTGTCAAACCACGATACATCAAATTCTCTAGACTTGAATCTTTGCTTGTCCTCAAGTAAAGGAAACTAAGATTAGGTTGAAGGATGAGAAATTTAAAATCGGGGATTCTCACAGTTTCAGAAGACCTTACTCTGCGCTCAGATCACTAATCATATAATGTAGAGACCACTAGAACATTCTCCCATGGGTCCCCTGCACAGCCTCCCAAGCCATTCATACTGTAAACTTTCATCCTGCAAAACTCGAAATCAAGTGATTGATCGTCTACATTCATTTAGATAAAGGTGTGAGCTCTTAATCAGGTAATCTCCATCATGAAAATGGGCTAGGAAGTGGAAATGGCATTCTGTATCGGTGGGGCTAAATTTTTTAGGGATCTAAAAACGTTGAATGCAATATATTATGCAAAATCGCTGGAGAGAGAAAACGTATATTGAAAACCATGGTCCCTTAACTACCCAAGTATAGCATCGCCGTATCAGATAAAATTTGAAACTAATGCATTCTTCACGGTAAATAAAAACTTAGTGTTGTTCCATCTCTTGGGAAAATTTAAACTAAGTAGAATTTTCATTTCTTTCGTGCAAAATCCGGGTGGAACAGCAATACAACAGTAAGTCTCAATCAAACAATGACCATACAACACAAAGAAATGCACTCGAACAATAAATATGCTCCCATCTTGACACACAAGATTGTGTCTAAACCACCTAGAAGTTCCAATCCTACCAAAGTAATCAAGAAAATCATATCTACCTACTCTCTCCATTGTTTTTACACATGTGTGCATAAAAGAACATAAGAGAGATGCATGGAGAATCAAGGAGATATGGTAAAGGGAGTGGTAGCAGATTAAAATGAGTCTGGCTATTCAAGATTACTGAAAAGAGTTGTCTAAAATGGGGATTATAATCCTAAATGGTATTTTTCGTTTCCTGATATTGAAACCTAACAAAAGGAAATTAAATTAGTTAATTGTCTTATAAAATAGAATCAACTACAATAAATTCAAGATCTTGATTCTCATTGTTTTATGGTGGGGGGATTGAATAGTGAGGTTCTCTGTTTTCCATCCGCTAATAGTTCTACAGAAATGATCACAAGATAAAGATTAAGGCACATGCGCATAATAATAATCTAAAGTCATCATCAAGCATAAGTCATCCCATAACAAGTTTTTAAACACACAAAGACTCAGAAAACATACAAAAAGAAAAGAAAATTACAAACGTAACCTCCCCCAGACTTAGTTCACACCATCTTGGTGGAAAAATAAATCTCAAGAAGGGATAAGTCCAAAAGATAATAATAAAAAGAAAAGCAAAAAGAGAAACAAAAGAAAAGAAAAATGGGTGTGTCTGAGATAGGATAAAGTAGACGGTCCAACATCGTCATAAGACGCCTTCTTACGCGTCTCTTCCATTGACCGAGCAGCCTCGACATCAATCATCTCATCTATATCCTCAAAAGAAGGATCTCTACTGTTGGCTGCACCTGCAGTAGGCATCACGACATCTGAAGCAGCTGAAGAAGTGCATCAACTAGTCATCGTCTTCTTCATGGCATTCAAGAGCCTCATGACGAGATTGTTTGTCTTCTAGTGGCTACCAATGGTCCAAGTGCGAAACTATGACTCACGGCAGGTGAATTAAGGTTGTGGAGCCAGCTCATATGGAGTAAAGTCATCAAGGAAAATATCCTCCTCCTGAGGATAACCTGTGGGCTCCTATATAGCATCATCACATGCATCAACATCAATAGGTCTAGAAGAAGAAGAACTAGTACCCTTGGCCTTCTTGAATGTCGGTGGGCATGGGCATAGATCACGAGCAGAAGGTAGAATCTCGACAGTTGCATGACTCTCCTGATCAGTCAAATCAGGGTGTGGAAGGATACAAAAGAGAGAAACATGTTCGAAGATCTGAAAGTGGTATACATGAGGGGTATAACGACTGAAATCTCTACGTATGGGTCCAATGAGAAATATGTTGTCAACTAGATGGTTACCATTGGAAAGGTTGTAGAGCGAGAACCTAGTATCACAAAATGGTGCCTTCTCTCCTCCTTAACAAACATTCTTGCAGTGTACAATCCAATGTGATCGTACCTCCAAAAGCAAGTGATCTCCCTACATCAACCATGTACGCCTTGTAAGGCGACCTTCTCTGCTAGCAATGCTCCCAAGTTGAGCTCATTTGCCTTGCAATAATCAACTCCCACAACTTCAGGCCATAACTATCTGACTCCTAAGAAGAGTAGACAGACTCATTGAAAGTGACATCAACCTCAATGGTCTTCCCAAAGAGATGGGATCTGCAAATCCTGACAGCATAGTGAAAAACTAGGCTATGGATCATAGACTGCTTGGCATTCCTCGATGTGAAATGTCCTGCATCAATGAAATTCCAAAAGTCATGTGCACAAGGTATAATAGGGATCAAAGTCTATCTCCCTTTTTGATACCCGAAGTAGTCGCATAACTAAACCATAATCATGCTGTAGTATGTCTTGTTGACCATGAATGAGAGTGTGACCTCATTAGCGACCGGGTTGTCTGGATCTCTATAATGAAGGCGCGCAAACGCCATTAATTGGCAGCGGAGATCATGATAGTCATTTTCCTTGAGCTCAAAAAGAATCCTCAAATTGATTTTCTAGGTAAAAGTGCAGAGTCCCTTGGTGAGGTCCAAATCGTGAGTTGTATTGGGACAAAAAAATTTGGTGGCAGAGAAGTGGATGCCTTGGAGCTCTTAGTAGAACGCCTCATCGTGCTCATCCTACTTCTTAGTATTTTGTCTGTTGGCGGGATTGTAGGGGTTATTCATTCGTAACTTCTATTTGTAGTTAGCCTCACCAGGCTCAGTAACCTCAGAAGATGTCCTCACGTGCTGTCCTTTTTGCTTTCGTTTTCACCATCCTACAAGAACAAAAACTTAAAAGTCCATTAGTTTCAAAGAGATACAAAACCAAACTCCAACCAATTGGCTCATCGACTTCATTCACAAGAACAATGGACCGACAATAAACACTCAAACATCATCCAAATAAGCAAACAAGAGCATGGATTTTCGTTTTTAAGAAAAGATTAAAAACTTGAAGTTCTTCAAATCATTCAAAACAAGTGGTTTAGCATCAAAATCACGTGTCAATAGCATATATATCAAACAATTATCATTACAAATCATTTATAACAAATTAAAATCATCACTTATACAAAACAATTTGGTGTTGATAGCGACATAAAGCAAAAATCATCAATTGCTTACAAATTTGGATTCTAGTTCTAAAATAATATTTTCTAAGCTCATTCAGTAAAGGAAATGAACACCAATCATCAAGAATATCAAAGAAACACAAACTTAAGCAATTTTTGTCCTTATCACAAACTCATCCATTCAACTCATCAACCAACCAAATTGGAGCATATATTTCTTCTAGAATAGACGATATCATGCTTATAAATTTATACCTCAACCAAATTCTAAGTGAAATTGCATGAATCAAAAACCTTTAAAATTAACCTAGAATACGAAACTTTAACTTGAGATTGTGAACGCATACCTAAGTTGATGGTAAAACCGCTTATAGAAATGGAAAGAGCACAAAAAATAGTACAAAGAACACCCAAGAATTTTTCAAATCCTTTGAAAAACGAGGGAGATTGATTGTGTGAAAGAAGAGAGAAATTGAGAAGAAGAGGATGAAGAACAAAACTTTTTTGCAAAATTTGATCCAAAATCGCGTGTGGGGAAAAAAATGAGTGTATTTTCTGTTGGATTTTAGTGTATTAAATCGAAAAACGGTTACCTTGTACAATTTTTCCCCGAATCAGTCGGTATGAGTGCAATGGATCGATCAAGCCAAGGCATTCTCCTAATTTATATCTTCTCGTGTAAGACCTGGTACCGACCTATCCGAGCCTAGGATAGATCGATCCAGGGCACTCTGCCAAGATTCATCCATTTTTCTGTATTTTCCTGAAACCAATATCAAAACACAACCAAAAATCAAAAATAACACAAAAAAAATCCTAGGTAAAATGAATGAAAAGGAGGGTGGATCCCACTCAGCGCTTGTTTAAAGTAATGGGCCTGACTGTAATGCAATTAGACGACGGGTGGATCCGTAAAAGGAATTTTAATTCCTTCTTCAGATGGCACGTCTGCAAAGTATGGCTTCAATCTCTTGTCATAGACATTGATTCTCCTTCCATTTTCTTCTAAAAAACGGCTCTGTATGGTCGTACTTCAGCAATTATGAATGGTTTCGACCAACGTGACTTGAGCTTTCCTGGAAACAACTTCTGACGTGAGTTAAATAGAAGTACATGGTCTCCTGCAAAGAAAAGGCGAGGAACAATTCTTTCATCATGGAATACCTTTGTCCTTTCCTTGTAGATCCTCGTGTTTTCATAGGCATTCAGGACTATCTCATCGAGTTCGTTAATATGAATCATCAGCTTCTTAGGTGCTGGCTTTATGTCGAAATTTATCAACTTCATAGCCCATAAATTTTTGTATTGCAACTCGATAGGCAATTGACACGACATTTTATAGACCAAATGATAAGGTGTTGTACCTAAAGTAGTCAGTTATGCAGTACGATATGCCCATAATGCTTCGTCAAGCTTCGCAGCCCAATCCTGCCGCGTCTTGCCAACTGTCTTCTCCAGGATTCCCTTGAACGCTCTGTTAGAAATCTCAACTTGTCCACTGGTTTGAGGATGGTAAGGTGTAGCTACCTTATGTCGAACTCTACGATTCTTTAGCATAATCTCAAATAGCTTCTTAATGAAATGAGATCCCCCATCACTAATGACAACCCTGGGAACACCAAATCGCGGGAAGATAACTTATTTAAACCTCTTCAAGACTACCTTGGCGTCATTTGTAAGGCTAGTCAGCGCCTCAACCCATTTGGAAATGTAGTCCACAACAATTAAGATGAATTGATTTTCATAGGATGGTGGGAATTGACCCACGAAATCAATACCCCATACATCGAATACCCTAACTTCCAGAATGAAGTTCTGAGGCGGCTCGTTCCTCTTGTTGATATTGCCCTTTCTCTGACAGTCATACACTTGGAAATGAAATCATGGGCGTCTTAGAACATAGTAGGTCACCATAAGCCTGCTTGCAGTACCTTTTAAACTTTCTTAAAGGTAACAAAGTGTCCAACATATTCGGAACCATGGCAATGATAAAGAATACCATGAACGTCTGATTCTGGAATACACCTTCAAAAAAGTCCATCGGAACATCTCTTATAGAGAAACAAATCATCCCAAAAATAATATCTGACGTCTCTGAGGAACTTCCTATTCGCATAACATGCGAACAAAGGAATCGCATCATGGATCTATCTAATGACGAAAACATATGCTTCATCTAATTACTCATTCTCCAGCAAGGTGATAATGTAGGTATTCTCCTTTGGGAGACTATCATCAAGTTGAGTCTTAGCTCCCACTCGCAGGCAAGACAGGTGATCAGCAACACAATTCTTGATTCCCCGTTTATCACGAATCTCTAAATTAAATTCTAGCAGTTGGAAAATTCATCTTAACAGTCTTGGTTTAACTTCCTTTTTAGAAATAAGATACCTCAAAGTCGCATGATCAGTGTGAACAATGAATTTGGATCCCACCAAGTACTGTCTGAATTTCTAAAAAGCATAAACCACTGTGGGAACCGAAATTCGTACTGTCAATTTTCGTAATCAAAGGAAAGCCAGGAAACTCTAACTTTCCTTGAGGTCCCAAATTTCTGCTAAACCAAACAACGATAGATCAAAAGTACGAAGAAACAGACGAAGAAATAAAAGTAAAAGGAGAATCGAAAAACATAGTTGAGCAATCGAGATCTTATTTCGAATCTGCATTTGAGCGTTACAATAGGTGATAAAGTCGTGGCCACAAGAGCTGTCGGGGAGTACCCTAGTTGTAACAGCGTAAGACTTGTAAACCTAGTTGAGTCGAGCTCGCTAACAAAAACAAAAAATAACCTAATTGGTCTAAGTGTAAGTTGCAAAGAAACTTCTGTCTCTCTTCCTTCTCCTTGGACTTTCTCATATATGCCTTTGTAGGTCAGCCCCGTTTCCTTTTTCTGCCCTAAATTCGTGTATATCCTTCCGCGGGAATATTCCTTTTTCGAGAATATTCCTTATCTTCTCGATTTTTCGTTTCTAAACTTGCCTTTATCGCGTTGTATATTTATCTTTCGCGGAACTCGGGTAAATCGTTGACATAGTTTGGCCTATTCTCGAATGGAATCCTAAGTGGACTTTTACCGCGTTTTGGGCCAGCCTGTGCCATTTTGCGACTAAGTGACTTTTACGATTTCTTTCGGAAAAATCGTTCTTCGTACGACTACGCAATAATGGTTTCGCGAAATGATAAGACCAATCGTATAATTAAGATAATATCTGGGTTCCAGTTAACCGTTATCATTTTATACGATCGATACAAAGCTTTTACGAAAAGAACAAGTCTTTTGATTATTATCGCGAAACTTTAACGGAAACTCCAATCGAGACAAAACAAGAGACCGTTAAACCGAGATGCAAACAAGAAGATGATCGAGAGGACATGGTCTAGTCAACTGTGGGCGACTAGACGTTGCCCGTGTCTAGTCGCCCACGGGCGACTTGACTTTGTCCAGGGTCTAGTCGCCCTTCGACAACTAGACATTTTTCGTGTCTAGTCACCGACGGGCGACTAGACTTTGGCACGAGTCTAGTCGGCCATGGGCGACTAGACATGGTTCTTGTCTACACGCCCATGGGTGATTTGAAATTATCACGAGTCTAGTCGCCCATGGGCGACTAGACATGGTTCGTGACTAGTCGTCTATGGGCGACTAGATTTTGGCGTTAGTCTAGTCGCCCAAGGGTGACGAGACATGGTTCGTATCTAGTCGTCCATGGGCGATTAAACATGGTCTGTGTCTAGTCGCCCATGGGAAACTATACTTTGGTAAGAGTCTAGTCGCCCATGGGCGACTAGACTTTGGCAAGAGTTTAGTCGCCCACCGGTGACTAGACCTTGCTCGTGTCTTCGAAACGATGCGATTATCCGATATTTACGGTGATTTCTTATCGGCCGGAAACTCGTATATTGAGATCTTTTGGGAGTTATTATGATGTCTCGGGCGTTGATTTTTATGTTACCGTTTTTGACCCCAACAGTTAGGCCCCCAGCTCGCAAGTTTTGATTGCGACTCTTGCGGGCGAGTGGTGTGTGTTTTGATCGGAATCTACAGCCGAGATGATTGCGAAGACAAATTTTTTTGATTATTTTATTAATCCTTATAAATATTACACTCCCTCTCTCATTCCTCACTGCTTCAAACTTTTGATTTGTGAGCTTTGCCGAGCCAACATGACTTCCTCTTGTGATGGATAGAAAGACAACGGTGTTGGAGTGGCCACTGCTCCTTTGGGGAACTCTTTGAGTATTCCGAATCGCGAAGATATCCCGACACACGTGGCCGAATACCTTGCTCTCCAAGAGGATCTGTCTCGTCGAGATGTCGAGGTGGGGGACATTGCTAGTGTCGCCCCGGTGGGCTCTCTGATCCCGACCGCGTCGTTAGTTCTCGAATCCGTGTCGCCATCTCCTTCTCCGATTGTTCTAGAAGATGGGACGATTCAGCCGACGGGTTCTTCGACGACTCCTGTTTCTGTTGGTGATTAAGAGCAGTGGATCGAATCGATGCCTCCTCCACAAGCTAGGCGAGAGATCGTTCTAGGCTTGCGTGCTTCCGGCGCCACTCTCGCCATCGCTTTGGAGGGGGGCAAGAGGGCATGCGCAAACATGGAGGCTGCTAGGAAGAAGAGGTGCGTCAGAGGGGTCGAGGTTGGACCTTCGCACCTAGGAGCTTCTGGCCTGGGTGCGAGGTCGCAACTTTGCGCCATGGTTTGTTTCACGACTCTTTTCTCGTTGCGTTAGATTTTTTCTTCTTACTCTCTCTATGGAGTTATATAACCTCTTGGAGTGCCATTTATGTTTATTGAAAATTATATTGCACGAATACATATCATAATCCACTCTATCCACTGATTTTCAAAACCCATACGATGCACAACTTCACGTATAAAGCTTCGTTGGATTACGTCGTATGTCTTGGTTAAGTCCGCTTTAACCGCCATTTTCTCCTAGCCTTTAAAGCATGCATTACCTCATGACCTATTGTCACATTATCTGTGATCATTCTCCTGTGAGTAAAGGCCACTTGCTCCTCAGACATCAGGCTCGATAAATGCGGTTTTAATCTAATCACCATGATCTTCAAAATGATTTGTAGCTAACATTGTAAAGTGCAATAGATTGAAACTCTGACATGTATTAGGGTGCATATGTCTATGGGATAAGACATATGTTTGTGCGATTTAAATATTGATATAACTCACCTTGCTCAATGAGAGTTTAACTTCTTTGATTATTTCATCCTTTAGTTTAGACCAGAAATTTCGACAGAACTCTTTGGTAAACCCATCTGGACAGGACGCTTTCGTAGAACCAATTACAATCACCACATTTTCTATCTCATCATAACTAACTTTCTTTGCTAAATCTGGTTGATCTCCGCCGTAACTCGATGTTCAAAACCGTTAGAGACATGAAAGTGATTGTTTTATATTCCTAGTTAATACTTATACAGATGTGAAAATAATTTTTTACCACTTTTCCAATCTTACCATCTCCACAGTGTGTAGCGCTTTGTTCATCGATGGTAGAATGAATCATGTACTTTGCTCTTCTTGTTTTTGTTGTACCAAAAAAGAAGTTTGTAATTCAGTCACTACACTTTAGACAAGTATTACGACTTTTTGTTTTTCGAAATTTCTCTTCATGGACATATAATTTGGTAGACATTTGGAACTTCATGAATAGTAGCAAATGGTTCTCCTAATTGTAGAGTCTGGTCAAGTTTGTGTTTGTGAACTACAATCTCTTCCCTTGCATTGAATATGTTAGAACGTTTCCTAGCTGAATCCCTCTATACAATTCTATAACCTCTTGTTCATATAATATAAGCTATGGTCATGTAGATTTTTATCCCATCCTCTTATTGCAGCCTCCTTATAACTATCTTTGTTTATCAATCTGCCAAAAAAGCTGACGCACTCTCTTCTCTTTCTCAACTGCAAATGTGGTTACAGCTGATCTATGGTCTGAAATACCCACTTCACAATATTCGGCATGTGAAGCTGGAAAATGCATCAACCATTCAGTCTTAGGCATCGACCTACCCAATCAATATTGAACATTTTTATTACCTCTCTGACATATCCATGAAAATTATTTTCTGAATGCTTAAGATCTTCAAAATTACAAACTTGAATCATTGTCTGAAATTACTGAAGTTCTCTCTACTCTTAACACTCTTGTTATTTTCTCATGGTTTTTTTTTTATCTCACTGAAGTCCCCTAATGCTAGCCAAGGACCATTTCTTTCTAGTGCAACTCGTTTAAGATATTCTCATATAATATGTGTAAGAGAGGAATCTGTATGACTTTAAGCACAAGAGAACTAAAACTGAAAATCATTAAATTCCACAAAACAGTTCACAAGATTTAGAGATCAATAGAAGACATAATGAGATAAATTTTTTGAATATGACAACTAAACCGCCACTTAAACTCCTACACGAGACTATTATATAACCTTCAAACCCAAGATCATAAATTTTGTATCTAACGTAGTCATCTTGCAGTTTTGTTTCGATTCGGTAGATGTCGAAACCAACTTTTTTTTTAACTGTGGTCATTAGAAAATATATGAATAGTTTATATGTTTAAAAATGTATTCTACCGTTAGACAAAAATTGTAACCGAATTATTTTAAGGGACAACAAAAAAATTTAAAACATTATTTTTTTGGCAATAAATGCGAGGAAAAAGAATAGGCCACGGGAGTAGAGACATATCTAACTAATTAGAAGGAGCTCATTATGGCTTTTCAATGTGTCCACATAAGCATTACACCTAAACCCCTGCTTCTGCCACATCAGATTCCAACGCTGTGTTGTTTTGTAGCCAACGCCACGTCGTTTACAAAAAAACTAAGGTAACACCACGCTATTTGCAACAGACAAAA
>OVAN01008518.1:0-18046 GCA_900406275.1 Anastatica hierochuntica | reverse complement strand
CTAAGCTAAAACACACCAAAATATGCATGAAATTGTATGTACATCAATGTCCAGCCATAGCATCCACAAACTTGTCTATGTGAGGTAGAGGGAAGGAATCCTTCAAACAAGATTAGTTAAGATCTGTGAAAACCCTCCACTTGTCATATTTATTTTTGAACACATTTTTGCTAGCCATTCTGGGTACTAGACTTCTCTGATGAACCCAGCGATAAGCAGGTTCTTAACTCCGTCGTTATTGTGTCACGCTCTGGTGCGAATTTTCTCGTTTACCGCTTGATAGGGAGGTGCTTTGAGTCTACTTGCAGCCAGTGGATTATGACTTTTGTGTCTATCCCGGGCATATACACATGGGAATAGGCGAAGCATTCAGAATTGGACCTCAAGAAATCAATTAACCTTTGGCATAATCCCCCTTGTACGCTTGACCCTATTTTGAGGGATTTCTCTGGATTCTCATTTAACAAGGGTACTTTGTCACACTGCTCCACTTCTGTCTCCTCGGTGTGCTTGCCAAATGTGGTTTATGTAATTTTTATAAGGTGGCTATTAGGGCAATTTTTGGTTCAGCTCTACTGAATGATTGGAAGAAGGAGAAAACTTCTCGTACTACTTCCCCTGGCTCTAGATTTCGACAAACCTGAAGGTCTTCTCCTTAGTCTATTGCCATATGAGTATGGGACAGTATGCATTGTTAGTTGTCTTGATTGCAGCAGGAGAGATAGATCGTATGGCTCACGGCGGTACCTGCTCTAGATGGTGGTTCCTGCTACCAACGACATCATTTGGGTGTTGGAGCATGTTACCATGGAATGTGTTTCGATTTATAGCTACATCCTTTAGTGGGGATTAACTACGTACCCTTCTGTGGGGGATCAAACCATTTGTAGTTCATGTTATAGGTGACAAATGGCCTAGGTAGCCCGTGGCCTTATTGGCATGTTGCCTTGTGGGCATGTGGCCTTGTGGGCACGTGGTGTTGTGGTTATAGGAATCATCTAATCTAGAGGGTGCATGGCATGGATCAGATGATAGAGTTGTTGATATGCTTCTTGAGCATGGTGTCTTCCTGCTTGTGGGCAAGAAGTCGTGGTGTCGTCCGACTTGTGGGAAGGAGGTCGTGGCATGAGCCACTAAGTAGACTTATAGGCGTGCTACAACAAGTAAAGACCTTGATCTCGTTGGTATTGATCACGTATATTTGCCTATTATGGGCATGTCAGTGAAGGTGGTAATATGGGTTCGTCCTTCTACGTTTGGCTGCTATATGCTTATGCATATGGTCGAATTGGTAATAAGTTTAAGGAATATGCTTATGCATATGGTCAAATTAGTAATAAGTTGAAGGAATCTTACTGCCCTAGCAGGTAATCACCTTCTTTCTTCCTGATTTGGTGCCCAAGACCGTTATAGGCTTATGTCCTCATGCTCCCATGTTGCTCATATGGCCCTGGAGGATGTGTCTTCAAGGATGTTGCATGGAGGATGTGGAAAACATGTTTCCTAGGTTTTCAATGAAACCTTATCGAGGTGGATCTCACGATAAATAGGGTTCTCGTTTATCATGTCGAGTCCTTTTGATTTGGATGATTTAAGATGATTTAACATCCCTTTGTGTTGAACGAATTAGGATGGAATAGCCCCCCCCCCCCCATCTTAGGGTTAAGAAGCCCCTATTTATTGTAGAAAAGTCGTACCTTCATTTTAGGATAACGAAATATTCATGTTTATCCTTAGATAATGGAATATTTCCTTTTCCCTTTAGGATCTCCTTTTCCCTTTAGGATATCCATATAAATTGTCTTTTTCTCTTAGGTTTAGGAAGATTCGACCTTATCATGATGAATATGAATATTTATATTTATCTTAAATTTTTCCTTTTTTATCTGGAGGCATGACGACTCGTCTGGCCCAGAAGTCAAAAACCCGAACCCAAAGGTTGGCCTCCTGATCTAACCTGGTGGTTTTTGCTCCTAGATAAATTATCCCCAACAATTTCCCTTTATTTTCCGGCTTCATGTTTGAAGGCGGGAAATAACATGATTTTCTTCATAGGACTTTTTTAGTTGTGCCATGGCAAAGGGTTCCTTGTTGGATTTTGAGAAGGACGTCGCTTCGCCTGGAGGATAAATGAGCATTTCTGGTCTGATAAAGGGCGTGTGGCCTGGATCAGATAGTATACTCGTTGATGTTGTCTATGGAAATGATGCTCTAGCCTGAACCAATGTAGATAGACCCATAACATGCTACAGTGAACATGTGTTTGGTCTGAGAGACAAGGATCGCGCAAATCTGGTTGATAATCCTATCATCAAGGAATGTCCTTGCACTAGCTTCTTGAAATTCCCGTGGGTTGCACATGAATGTCATAACCCAGGAGCAAGAGAGACACTTTTTAGCAGGAGAGGCCTATGGTTGGAAGCTTGTGTTATCTTCTTTTTTGAGGATTTCCTGGCTTTATGAGTCGAGTCAAGGTTTTGATTTGCCCCTACTTGAGAATTCCCTGGTCTTCTTTTTTCATGCCTTGGCATTTTCTATTGACAAGTTGTTGCTTGTCATATTTTTTCGTACTTGCAACTCCTTTTTCTCTTTTATGATGACCGCGATATTTGTTGTACTCAGAATAGGTGGAAATAACTTTCATTTGACTCCATGCTGGTTCCCCTATTACATTTCGCATGTTTCCTGCCCCTTGTTGTTTTCATGTTATAGCTTTGTTGCGTGACAAAATCGACAACGAAACTTTATTATTTATAAACCCGTTTCCTAACAATCTCACAATACTGCAAGTATACATTTATGATATTGTAGTACTTTGGGGTCGAACCACAAGGAGTGCGTCAAGCTAGAATAAATTAAGCTTTGAGAATCCAAAATTCATCTTAGTCTAAGAAAATCAAAAGGGATTTTGATTCCTAACAATCTACTAAGCAAATCAAAATAAAAGCAATAACATAAATAAGGTAATCAAAGGAACGCACGAAAGTAAATTAAGCAAAAGAAACAAGCATTAATTAAATAGCATAAACTAAATTAAGAACAAATAAAGTGATGGATCAAGAATGAATGTAATGGAAGAGACTAGTAATATGGTAATAGTGGTGTTAGATCAAGCTATTAAGAGCAATTCTATAACCAAAAACATCTATAGTTTACTCCACTCTCATGATAGTAAACCATTTCCAATATAAAGCAATCACTTAACTCTCGCTTATTGCAATTGAAAAATCAATAGGAAACATTAAGAATAAGTCCATATAGTCTCTAAACTCCCAAGCAATCAACTCTTATTGTCTAAACTAAGTTTGGCATCAATTAAGTTCTCCTAGTCATTTTATCGAACACCTCTCGCGCATGAAATGCATGCAAGTCAATATTCATTCAAATCAAGCATTAAGGCCTCCTAATCCATTAGAAACTAAAGATAAACTATCTCTAACACCATTATTAGAATCCTATCTAGCCAAATCTCAAACACCCAAGATCCATCTAAAAAGACTACTCAAAAATCATAAATGAGAAGAGAGTAGAGATGAGAACAATAAACATAATTAAATAGGTAAAGGATTCAAGATTCATGAATAAACAGAGACTCTTGATCTTAAAGATCAAGAGAGAAAACTTAAAATATCCAAGAAAGTTGTGAAAAATTGATAAGAGAAGAGAAGTTATCAAAAGTTATGTTCTTGGAGGCTAAGAGGGAGTATTTATACAAGTGGAGGTGTAAAAAAGATGCCCTAAAGTGAAAAACTTCCGAACGTATGCCACTACCGGTCCAACGCATGCCACTATCGACATGTCTGACCGATAGTGACATGCATTGGGTAGCAAACTATCTAGCTCATGTGGCTATCGGTCTAAGGCATGCCACTATCTACCTGCATGACCGATAGTCACATGCGTTGAGCAATTTTTGCTTCTTCTTTCCTCCTTTGATGGCTCCTTTGCTTCCAAACTTCCCATATGTATTTAGCACTTCTTTCCCTTAATTCTTGGCCTCAAATCCACCTTGAATTCATCCATCTAGCTCGCCATAAAGCCACTCCAAAGGTTCTCCTACAAATGCAAAGAAATGCATGCAAATGCAAGATTATCCTAAACTAGACTCAATTCCTAAATTATATGGATTTGGATACTAAAATGCATTATACACAACCTAAGTAAAATGAAAACATGGATAAAAGAAGATTATTAATGCATGAAAATATGTACACATCAAGCTTCTTGCCATGTATCGGGGTCGTACATTGGCTTCGGCAGGGGGACCTTGAGCATATGTCATTGTTTGAGTTTTGATACCATCCCATTGCTAGAGATAGTCCCATGTACGTATCATCTTGATACCCAGAGGTAACCTGATCGATTCTGAGGTGTATCATCCTGGTAACCGAAGGTAACCTGATCGATTTTGGGACGTGTCTTCCTCGTACCCAGAGGTAACCTAACCAATTCTTGATAACCAGATGATATCTCTTGGAGATGTCATCCTAATACCCGGATGAAATCTCTTGTACTTGTCGTCCTATTGTCTTTAGGGATCAATAATGTAAAACTACCGCCATGCTTTTTATTCCTGCTAGGTGGAAACATTCATTAAACTCTGTCATTGTTTCTTGGCCATACTCAATTGTGTAACGCATTGCAATCTGCCCCCAGAGGTAAGCCACTCTCAATGATTGGAGAATATTGTATTCTACTACCCGGAGGTATCGTGAAATGTTTGGACATTTCGTCCTTAAACCCGGAGGTTTTGAGATATATCCTCCTGGAACTTGTAAGTTCGGAGACGTGTTCTTTTAAACTTGGAGGTTGTATGGATTTTCATCTTGGAACTCGGAGATCGTACGTACCTTGTCCTTGAACCCAAAGGTCGTATGGACTTTTGCTCTGGAACCCAGAGGTTGTATGGACTTTTGCTCTAGAACTCGGAGGTTGTATGGAAATTTTTCGTGGAACCCGGAGGTTGTATTGATTTTTTCCCTGGAACCAGAAGGTTTTATGGACTTTTGCCCTGGAACCCGGAGGTTGTAAAGAAAATTTTCCTTCTAGAACCCCGAGGTTTAAGGAAATATCATTCACTGAACAAGGAAGTTTAGGATGTATCCCGTTGGAACCCAGAGGTCTTAGGATGTATCCTTTCAGAACCCGTAGGTTTAAAAGATTACATCGAGCTTTCCCCCCATGAGTAAGTTGCTCTTAATTGTATATGACATTGCACTTTTCCCCCATAGGTAAGCCACCATCAAATGTCTAGTAGATGTTGCATTCTTCCACTCGGAAGTAGGCCCCTAGCTAACATCGTAAGGTGCTACATTGTGCTTCCTGTAGGTTAGTCGTTGTCAGTCTTTAGAGTTATATTGTCATGACACTCCCTTTTAGAATAAAGGAGGTAGTTTGGCAGCTTTTTCTGTTACTTGCCACATCTGGATAAGTAGTTTGGTGTGCCCCATGTTCAGGTTATACCATTTTCTTATCGTCTGGCCCGTCGAACAAGGGTAAGCACTTTTATCTCCTTCTCTGCACTCGGCGCTTTTGTGTCCTGGTCTCTAAGTAGGAGTAGGCAATGATGCATCTCACTCAGAACTCAGCGCTTGGCTGTTTTTGACCTAGTAAGCAAAGGTGCTTATGTGATTAGAACTTTGCACAAATTTTCTCCTTGCACAAACTCTTGGTTTTAATACAGTACTATACATTTGTACTTATGCTTCCTGCGTAGTAACTGGCTTTCAGGCCTTTGCCGAGGAATATACATGTTTCGTACGATGGTCCCAACGTAAGAGTAAGTGTGTAAGCTTCTTATGCAGTACTTTGCATGTTATGATATGCTCCATGCGTAAGAGTAAACGTGTAAGCTTCTTATACAATACTTTGCATGTTATGATATGCTCCCTGCGTAAAAGTAAGTGTGTAAGCTTCTTATGCAATACTTTGTATGTTATGTAATATGCTCCATGCGTAAGAGTAAGAGTGTAAGCTTCTTACGCAGTACTTTGCATGTAATGTAATATGCTCCCTGCGTAAGAGTAAGCGTGTAAGCTTCTTACACAATACTTTGCATATTATTTAATATGCTCTCTACGCAAGAGTAAGTGTGTGAGCTTCTTGCGTATAACTTTGGATATTTAACATTATGTGTTCCTATTTAGGAGTAGGCTCATGAGATTTCATGCAGGAGTTAATGTATTTGACTGCATATTATGGCTTATGCTAGCCATTCCTGCTATTGTCATATATTTTTCCTGCATTTTGTTGGTTTTCCACTCATGAATAAGATTATAAGGTTTGCCAAGATCGGTTGCTTTTGATGGCTTGATCCCAGCACGTTTTCCCCTTGTCTCCTTGTTTTAGCTATTCGCTACGTCTTGCTGGTAACTTCATTAAAGACCAAACCGAGCTAATGAATTATAAATTCAATTGTGGTAGTTACATACCTAAGCATGCCTTTGGCACTTGTCGCATCACTTGCCCTGCTAGACTATATCCTCCACCATATTGGTTCAATAGTAGCATGCTCTTTTGCCCAGAACCCAGCATTTCACTCTCTATTGGTCTGTCAGGAAAGAGTAAGCACTGATGCTTTCTCCTTAGAGCTTGGCTGCTTGGCGCCTCTTAGTCTTTTAAGCAAGAGTCAGCAATTTTGAGATGATGCTTCCTGCTCGGACTTGCGGCTTGCTACGTCTTGGTCCGGCAATCAAGAGTAAGCATCTTCGAGACTATGCTTCTTGACAGCTTGCTTCCTCTTTTAATGGTAAGCAAGAGTAAGCAATTATGCTTCCTGCTCGGAACTAAGCAGCTTACTGCCTCTTGTTCCAGTAAGCAGAAGTAAGCAGTTTTACTCTTGCTCTTTTTCAGGTTTTCTCCCTTTGTGAGAAGAGCTTTTGGGCTTTGTTTCCTTTTTTCTTATATCGATAAGGGTTAGTTTCTTGTTACTAATCTTTCATTGAGAGGTGGTAATCCAACGCGTGTGCCCTCTACCTTTTCCCTTTGTGAATGAAATCTCTCAGTTGTTGTCTTCTTTATGAAGGCACACAACTCTGGATCTACTCCCTAGGAAGCTTGTAGATGCACGTAGCCTGAGGAGCTTGTTGAAGTACATGGCCTTAGCTCTGTCGGGAACTTGTCAAGGCACGTAGCCTCTGTTTCCTTAGGAAACTTCTTAGTGCATGTTACCTTGCTTTCTTAGAATATTCTTTAGGCACGTCGCCTCCTTTCCAGCTTAATAGTTTTTGAATCGTGGAACATGATTTCTCCTAGGGTGAGCAGCATCAATATGATTTGTGTATACTACACGGCTCTTCTTTGTTTTATTATGACCTTTCTTTATCTCTTGTTGTATGCCCTTATAAGGCCTCTTGCTTTAAATGCTTTGTAAGGTCTTCCTCTTTTTTCCCCTTCTTGGTCGCTGGCCTCTGTGTATCGTAGTGCCTATGGCTCTCTGCCATTGTTAGGCCACATGCTTCTGGCTTTCAAAAGGCCTTTTGGCTTCCTACCATTATGAAGTTGTTGGCTTTTGGCTTTTGTAGGTTGTTGGCTTATTGATCTTATCTTGTTGTTGGATTTTTTTGCCCCCTTTTTGCTTCGGTTTGAATATAGTCCTTAGCTCTTTTACATGGATTGGTCAGAGATAGCTTTTGTTTACTGTTACAAGATATGAGTCTTTCCTTTTATGGTGACTCATAGAAGGAACGTGTGTTTTCCTGGCTTCTTTTGATCTCTATTATGTACAATAGAGTAGAAGATTTGATTGATGTACGTCTTGATGCGTAGTCAATTCAATCTTCGACTCCTTTAGTGGGAAACCATGCTTATGGCAGGAGGCAAGGCAGTAATTGCAACTCGCCTGTTGTCTTGGCAGTGATCCTCATGCCCTTGGTTGGTTCTTGACTTTTTGTCAAGAACTCCTTTTAGAGAACTTTTCCTCAAAAGTTCATTAACTCTCACTTCAGTAAGATGCGTTCATTTTTTCAATGACCATGGTCATTGTGGAGTTTAAAAAACTTTGAGGGATTCATTGAGTACTTGAGAGGTGTTCTCTTCATCCAACTTTTTAGCTGATTTGAATTCAACTACTACATACTAGCTAAAAACCAAGAAGAAAGGCGGTTTTGTAGTTACCTTTTAGTGGTGGTCAGGTACGTCCAGAGCGTTCCCAAAAACTCTTCCTTTGATTCCTCTTGTTTTTGGAACTTACTGAAGTCGTAAACCTGGAAGAAAGGTGTTGTCTCCTGCTTAAGAACCTTTCATCTTTTTCGTGTGGCATGGAAGTTTTCACCTTGGTGCATTGGTGGAGTCTAGTACCTGGCAAGAATAAGTCTTATGTTTGCTTCTAGTGATTAGAGTTATGAATTTTTGCAAGAAGACATGTAATTTCTCTTCCTCCTATCACATTGTCATGTAGTTATAATTGCCCCTCTCTCTACCGCTAAACTGTTAGGGCAATTGCTGGTACAAGTGATTCGTGTTCAACTCTACATAATGATAGGAAGAAGGAGACAACTTATCGTACTGCTTTCCCTGGCTTTGGATGTCGACAAACCTGAAGGTCTTGGCCTTAGTCTATCGCCATATGATTATGGGCCAGTATACATCATTAGTTGTCTTGATTGCAACAAGGGAGATGGGTCGTATGGCTCACGGCGGTCTTTCTACTAATAATGAATGCATGATCCTCCTGCTCCAGATGGTGGTTCCTGCTACCAAAGACGTCATCTCGGCGTTGGAGCATGTCAACATGGAAGGTGTTTAGATTTATAGTTGCATCATTCAGTTGGGATTTCCTATGTACCCTTCAGGGGGGGTTAAGTCATTCGTAGTTCATGTTATAAGTGGCGTGTGGTGTTATTGGCACGTGGCCTTGTGGGCACATGGCCCTGTGGTTGATAGGAATCATCTTATCTAGAGGACGCTAGGCCTGGATCATATGATAGACTTGGTGATATGCTTCTTGAGCATGGTGTCTTCTTGCTTGTGGGTTGGAAGTCGTGGTGTCGTCCTGCTTGTGGGAAGGAGGTCATGGCATAAGCCACTAAGTAAACTTATAGGCGTGCTACAACAATAAAGACCTTGATCTCGTTGGTATTGAGCACGTAGATCTTCCTATTATGGGCATGTCAATAAAGATTATCTTTTGGGTTTGTTCTTCTGTCTTTGGCTGCTATATGCTTATGCATATGGTCGAATTGGTAATAATTTGAAGGAATCTTACTGCCTTAGCACGTAATGGCCTTCTTTCTTCTTGAATTGGTGCCCAAGATTGTTGTACGCTTATGTCCTCCTGCTCCCATGTTGTTCATACAGCTTTGAGGATGTGTCTTCAAGGATTTTGGATGCAAGATGAAACCTTGTTGAGCTGAATCTCAGGTAAAGAGGGTTCACGTTTATCATGTCGAATCCCTTTGATTTGGACAAGATGATCTAGCATCCCTTTCTATTGAACGAATTAGGATGGAAAGTCCCTATTTTTTGTTGGAAAGTTGTGCTTTCCTTTTAGGATTAGGAAATATTCATGTTTATCCTTAGATAATGGAATATTTTCCTTTCCCTTTATGATTTTTTTCCTCTTAAGATTTCCATATAAATCTTCATTTCTCTCTTACGTTTAGGAAGATTCGACCTTATCATGATTAATATGAATATTTATATTTATCTGAACGTTTTCCTTTTTATCCGGAGGTAGGAGGACTGGTCTGGCCCAGAAGCCAGAAGCCAGAGGTCGGCGTCCTGATCTAACCTGATTGTTTTTGCTCCTAAATAAATTATCACCAACAGGGGTCATCTTGCCTTTTAATGAGGTTTGGTAGCATGATCTAGCATTCTCCTTATCTCCTTTGATCTCTCTGATTCCGTAGAGGGTTTGGAATTTCAGCACTTTATGCAAAGTAGAAGGCACAACTCTCATCTTCTGTATCCAGGACCTTCCCATGATAATATTATAGGCAGACGCACAATCCACCACAGAGAACCTGGTAGAAAGGTTTATTCCTCCGCGTAAACAAGAAGTATGACTTCTCCAATTGTTTGTTTGACCTCTCCACTGAAGCACACGAGTGGTGTGGATTTCTTGGTTAGGGCTTCTTGAGTCAGACCGAGGTCTAAGAAGGCTCTCAAGAAGAGCACATTAGTGGAGCTTCCGTTTTCGATTAGTACCCTCTTCACCAAAAAATTTGCCACCGTTAAAGAAATACCAATGCGTCTTGGTGTGGAGTTAGAACCTTGTCATGTTCTTCGGCGGTAAAGCTGATAATTTTTTTGCTGAGACTTTGCCGTTTGGCTCCTCGAACATCTTGGCCCCTCTTTTCGATTCTCGTGCTCTTTTTGTTGTGGCATGGGAGATTCCGCTTGTAACACCCCCGATCGAGATTAGGTCAAAGTCAACTAATCCGCCGTGCAACAATCAAACAAGAACATGCACGACAAACCAAATAACCCTAACCAAAGGTCCCAACCGAAGACGCTACAACTATGCTCCCAAACACTTGACCCGAGGTTCTCAGAACAAATCCAGGATCCCAAGACCAAACATATGAGAACATGTATCCTAACAGAACCAAATTAAGGCTTTGCAACCTGCATTCGAAATCGTTAGTTGTTCGTCCTAGACAAGGACTAATATCATATGAAACTCATGTCTCTTTCACAAAGCATACTTTATATATATCGCGTAGGTTCAAACCATATCAAACATATACACGGTCGACCATTTCAAAATAATACTTATTAAAATGCATACTCATTTACAAAAGGCACAAGTACTACGCCAGCTGCTTTCCAACCCAAAAGATCACCACTATAGTTACCTGCAAAACAAGAGTCTAATGAGAAAATAATTTTCTCAGTAGTCATTAAACAATCAGTCAATTATTCATGCATTGCGGAAATAAACCATCAAGTAATCCAAGCATACCATATATCGAATCATAATCATCCACTCGTCCGTGAGTGGTTGATCCTGTTGGATCAACGAGGCTTGCCCCTCGCCATTGGTTATTCCACCTACCACAATCCACGATCCACGATCCATCACACATCCCTTCTTGTGTCCATTGACTTTAGACACAAAGTCTAAAGAGCCGATGGCCCCGATCACACACACTTGCCGCATCGTCATGCAGACTGCCCGCACCGGTCGAGGGTACCTAGTCATATCACTGTGCTCAACATAACCTGCCGGAATAAATGTTGGTACGGCCCCGACAAGCTAGAGCCTTGACAAACTATGGCCTCTAGGTAGGTACCAATGATTATCGCGACACTCTACCCGAGTGTCGGACTAACACTACGGGTAGGTTTAACTCTTACAGAAAATTCGACAGAGTTTCAGACTTCTAAAATTGTAACTTAGATCAAGGGAAATAGAATTCCCAATGTTCCATTAGTCGGAAGCGAGATACAAACCTATTTAAATCAGGAAATTTCTACATGGCGGATTCTTGTTCGGCTGGGATTTTTGTAAGGTCGGAACAAGTTCTGCTACGGTTGGATCCTGCTGTTGATGCTTGGATCACCGTCTGCGTTCGGCTAAGATTTTCTACGATCGGATCGTGTATACTATGGTCAGAATGCATTTTGTATGGGTAATTTTTGCTATGGACGAACTAAGGGTCGTAAGGGGTGTTTATATAGGATGAGAGGTCGTGGGAGATGGGTTTAGGGAAGAGGTGGCCGCCCAAAACCGTCCGATGGGAGAAAAATGAGTTGCTATGACTCAACGATCGTGTGGCGCATTCGGACGCTGCCACCCAGCTGCTTCCGATGAAGCAGATAGTCATGGCAGGTGAAGCAGGCACGCCGAAAAATAGTATGGTCGCCCATCCGGACGCGGGTGCTTCCGGACCGAACACATTCGGACGTACAGAACGACGTTGTTCGGTTCCGAACGTGCTGATTACATGCCAACAGTCGGGAAAATTATTTCTTCGACTGGAACTGAATTTTCTCTGGAGAAAACTCTCAGAAATATTTCCCAAGTCAATTCACCTCTAACCACTCAAGAATAATTTCACGACTAATTTTTCCCGATCATCTACGACCTTTTATGCCGAACCATCATCATTTCCAATCCATTAAATTTCCTATAGTATTTTCTCGTGGCTTTACTTTCTTTTAAATTCCAACTTTAGATTTAAAGCTTCTTCTCAAACAGCTCAATCGATACTCGGCTTCCATTTCACACCACTCGTCCAATCTCGGAAACTCTTGTGTACATTCCATAATAGCATTTCGTAAGCCCTTTCAAACCATCTTGAGAAATTAATTCTTCAACCAACTTCACTTGCGCCCCGACCATGGCTACTTGACTAAGTCCTATGGACTTGGATTCCTCATTTTCCATCACTTCAATTTCAACTGCAGACTTCCTAATACTTAGAGATTTTACCCGAACTTACTAACACTCATTCTGACCATTCAGTTTGATAACATTCTCTCGTGCTAAAACCGTTCTGAGACTTTACTCATACCTTTCTCAATTGTCAATACGAAAATTATTCACTACAATCGTCTTTGGTTCATCTTCTTGGCTATTATACTTCATCGACCATTAATCGGTTCACGCCCGTTTCTTATCTTATTGAGGGTCATTACATTCTCCTCCCCCCCCCCTCAATATAATTCGTCCTCGAATTTTTAGAGAATACATGTCATCACTCTAACTTGTCATATCAACTTTCACTCCACTTTTCCTCGATTATTGTCATTCCCTCTCTTCATTATCTTTCTACTTCTCCATCTTTTCTTCTTCTTTGCTTGGCTCATGTAAAAAATTCGTCCTTGCTACCACTTAACCCTTGCATTCATTCAATCTTCCAAAACCAATTAACTTCATACTTCACTACAAGAAAACATCAGATTTTCGAGAGCAGATTATGAGGAAAATATTTCCTCGCAAATTTGCGACCAATTGGCGAGGAATCTGCTTGGAAAAACTGTTTCCTCGCAATCCAGTCGCAAATGTGCGACCAAAAATACGATTCGAAATTTCCTTCCAAATCAGCGTCCATTTTGCGAGGAAATAATCTTCCTCGCAAATTTGCAACGATTTTGCGAGAAAACAGCGAGAGACAACTTTTTCCTTGCAAATCTCTCGCAAATTTGCGAGAGAATTTCGAGGATAACTAATAGTTAGGTAAACACATTTTCCAGATGAGTTACAACTATTTGCGAGGACTCTTGTCCTCGCAAATTCCTCGCAAAAGATGGCTATAAGTATAACTCCATCCTCTCCCATTCATTCACAACATCTCAAAATAAAAAAACTAAGGAAAAATTAAGGATAAACCGAAAAAGAAAAAGAAATTTTCACCTAAATAGAGGAACTACTCGTCATCAGCATGAAACAGAAAATAGGTTTCATGATATGATTACAGATGCATTTCAGGAAACATCATATGCATTTGATGAAAATGCTACATTTGCTGATGTTCCATATTATGAGGAACCGAACATAGATGCTAAAACATTTTATGATATATTAGACGCTGCTAATCAACCTATATACAATGGATGTATACAAGGTCAGTCTAAATTATCATTGGCATCTAGGATGATGAAAATTAAAAGTGATTACAACTTACCTGATAATTGCATGGATGCATGGGCTGATTTAAGTAAAGAGTATTTGCCTGCGGATAATAATTCGGCTGAGATTTATTATGTAATTAAGAAATTAGTTTCCAGTCTTGGGTTACCATCCTAAATGATTGATGTATGCATCGACAACTGCATGATATTTTGGAAAGATTATTAAAAGTTGCAGGAGTGATGCTTTTTTGGGAAACCGAGATATCAACCTATAACTGGACGTACTCGCGTACTATTTCAGCGGATGTGGTACTTGCTAATCACCAACAAGCTCAAGTGTATATATCTTTCAGAAAAGACAGTGGCTGCCATGAGATGGTATGCACAACATACATCTGGGGAGGGAGAGATTACACATCCGTCAGACGCGAAAGCATGGAAACACTTTCAAACGGTATACCCTGATTTTGCTAACGAGTGTAGAAATGTGTATCTTGGTTCGTGTACAAATAGGTTCAGTCCATTCGGAATGTCCGGAAGAAACTACTCCATGTGGCCTGTCATCTTGACGCCGTACAATCTCCCACCCGAGATGTGCATGTAAAGGGATTTTCTATTCTTGACCATTTTAGTGCTCGGTCCAAAGCACCCTAAAAAATCTTTAGACGTATTTCTCCAACCTCTGATCCATGAGTTGTAGCACCTGTGGAATGCAGGTGTTCGTATGTTTGACCCTTCAGAACAGAGGAACTTTAAGATGTGTGCGGCACTTATGTGGACCATCAGCGACTTTCCCACATACGGAGTGCTATTTGGGTGGAAAACCCATGGAAGGTTATCATGTCCTTACTGTGCACATCAATCTGAAGCATTTCAACTTAAGCATGGACGTAAACCTTGCTGGCTTTATTGTCATCATCAATTTCTACCGATGTCCCATCCTTACAGGAGGAACAGGAAATTTTTCAGAAAGAACAAAGTTGCGGAGCTTCCTCCCTCGGTGTTCATGATTGGTGATGTTGTGTTGGAGAAAATTGAGTATTACGGTGCTCAAGAAACCATGAAGCGTGGTGGAAATTGGCACAGCAGAGCAAACATGTTTGATGGATATTAGGAAAGTCACAATTGGCATAAAAGATCATCTTCTGGGAGCTCCCATACTGGAAAGATCAATTGGTTCGGCACAATCTTGATGTGATGCACATTGAAAAAAACTTTTTCGACAATATCTTGCATACGCTTCTCAATTTGCAAGGTAAGACAAAAGACAATGTCAACTCTAAGCATGATTTGGTTGACATTTGTGCAAGGAGCAATTTGCATACAAGAGATGGTAAATTACCAGTACATGCCTTCTAATTAACGGCAGAAGCGAAGAGAGCATTGTTTAATTGGACAGAATCATCCAAAAAAATTTCAGATGGGTATGTCTCAAATTTCTCAAAGTGCGTTGAGTAAGGACAAAAAAATTATGGCATGAAAAGCCACGATTGCCAAGTATTTATGCAGCGGCTCCTACCTTTTGCTCTACGCGAGTTACTTCCACAACATGTGCACGAATCAATAGTGGGTAATAAGTCTAGCTTAATTCTTCAATCAATTAATGTATATGCATTAAAATATAAACTAATTAACTACTCTAAATATTGTTTGATGTAAAGGCCTTGGACTATCTTTTCGCGATTTATGTGCGCAGACATTGACTGAGGATGGGATTGCGAACATGGAGAGTAATATTTTGATTCTTCTTTGCAACATGGGAAAGATATTTCCCCCTTCATTCTTCGATGTTATGGAGCATCTCCCGATTCATCTCTCGCACGAAGCGTCTCTAGTCGATCCTATACATTTCATATGGATATACCCCTTTGAGCGATATATGAAATACTTGAAAGGAAAAGCCAAAAGCGAAAAACGAAAAACCTTGCTCGAGTTGAGGGCTCGATCGTCGTTGGAAGCTTAACTCAGGAAACTTCTCACTTTACTCAGTATTACTTCAGCCCAACGGTTCAAACAATGAAAATAAACATTAGCGATACGACGATGGCGGCGTGGCCCCTACATACAATGTTCCGGATGTGCATGACATCTTCTGCCAAATTGGACGACTTGCGGGGAAATTGAAGGAGGAATGGTGGGAAGATTTTGCATATAATCACAGTGCACATACTTATATTTTATTGAACTGTGAGTTCGTGCAACTGCTCGAGAGGTACATATGTCATTACTTAAATTTGATAATAAAAAAGTAATTTGTCAATTAAATATACTAAAAAAATTAATTAGTTGATTCACAAATTAGGGAGTCTTATCTCAATTTACCGGAAAAAGAGTACGAGAAATACAAAGAAAGACATTTCGCAAAGTGGCTACAATGTTTCAATTTTTATGAGTTTGATTTGTAAACACGTTCAACGTTTGTACATTTCACTCATTTCAGGTCAACAATGGATATAGCGACGTTCCTTTCCCCCCTTTAGTTCCACGAACTCGTACAAAGTCCAACTGCACATATAGTCACTGCACCAATGTACTTCTTCCGCGAGTATACATTTCAAACATATCAACACGGTTCCCGTAGGTCATCTGCAAATTAAGACATTTATGTATGGGGGAATCAGACTTCTACGACGTGATTAATCAGATTGTACAAGTCAGTTTCCCCAGAGTGGTGAATTTGTGATGTGTGTTGTTCAGGTGCGACTGGGATGACCAAATGTCGGTCGAGGAGTTCGAGTGGACAATTTGGAGGTTAAAGATGTAAATGCAAACAGACGGTATAAAAAATTTGAACTGTTTGTTCTCGCTTCGCAAGCAGAGCAAGAGACATTCGTCCCATATCCATGAATAAGAGAACGACGGGAGCAATGGCTTACTGTGATCCATGTGAGTCCAAGGGGTTGTATAATCGGAGTTGAAGACGATATTGTGTAACAAGAGAATAGAACAGGCGAAGAGACGGTTATTCTGATCGAATCCCCTGAGGATGTCATACATGTTGACCCACCATCGCGTGATTTTTAGGATGTACAGTCAAGCTGAAAGAATACAGACGTAAAAAGAAGACCAATAACCAAAAAAGTCTTTATTAGATATCACTCAAACAAAACTTGCACAAGTCTTTGTTTGATCAGTTTGATGTGAATAGCTTTTCCTCGCTATCACCACTGACCAATATCTAATACCCTTCCTAGCTAGAGAAGCAACAACAGTTGCTTGTTTCACCCAAAGCCCTAAAAAGAAAACAAACTCTCACGTTAAAAACCTAAAAGCCTTCACCGCGTTCTTTTTATCCTCTCCTTATATAGTTGCGCAAAACTTGACCTAGAGAATCTTTAAGCTATATTCCCAATATACTTAAATCTTCTCCTTTCCATAGCATATTCCGACTTTTGTCACATGAGCACGTGTTACGTCTTACCAAAACTGTGTCACTCAACTAGTCCTTGTGTTATCAGTTCCCTTGATCAGATGCAACCCTCACAATCTCCCCATTTTTGTTTGATTATGTCAATCCAAGCACCCAACTGTAATATACTTCAAAACACAAAAGAAAACCAACACTAGAGAATACGATGCACATATTAGACTAAAACACACATGAAATATTGAATTGAAACTTCAAACAAAAGTGTTAAAGTTCAAACTGACAAAAGCATCACACATCCAGATCCTGTTACATGACAGGGACATATTACACACCAAGATTCAGATTAGTTCAAAACATAAAAGAAACTGAGACACATGATAAGATAGCACATCAGTCAGACTCCTCCATGCCATGATCTGAGGCAACACTTTCATCAGAGTCCTCGCGAACATACACACCATACTCTCCCTCTTATTGGTTGCATAATCAGACAAAAACATATATGAGATCAACATAGACAAAGATAGAGAGAAGGAGTGACTTACCTTTCAACCGCATTTCCATCTGATAAATCATCCTTTGCAGGTTCATGAGATCAAACGCCAAGGAAGGCGGTGCAGGGTCTTGCTCTCCATCTAATCTTCGTGCACTCTTGTCTAGAGAAATGGCACATGGGGCAAGTGAGGTCTTATCCTTGTGATAAACTGGAACAATGCGTTAGAACCTCAACAATTGGAAGATGAGATTAAGAAATGGTAAGCGAAGACCGAGCTATTCAGGATGTTGAGACACCTCCAGGATTTGCTCATAGATAAGCCTCCCAAGACTAAAGCGCTTGAAATTCACCAACATGTACAGAAACTTGACCCTAATCTGAGTCATTTTAGTGTTGTTTGTAGGAGAATTCCAGTTCCTACAACACAGCTTGTACAATATGGCCATAGTGGGTGTCAAATGTTTAGACTGGAACTCCTCCCAACGGTTTTTGCGGCCTCCAGTGAGTAACTTGATAGTTTCAGATAAAGGTTCATCCATGAACACTTCAGAGGCACGGCTAGAATGTGTATCAGGTGGCCGTATGAGCATATGATTGATGAGATCAGGCGAGAACTGATAGCTCAGGTTTTCACCCGAGATAACACTGCAAGCGCACAGATG
>OVAN01008517.1:0-18049 GCA_900406275.1 Anastatica hierochuntica | reverse complement strand
CATCAAAGTTTGAGGTTGTATGATGATTGACTGTTGGAGTTCTCAAACTCAATCATCAAAGGAGAGATTGTTAGTGTTGTGCTAACTAATTNGGAGAGATTGTTAGTGTTGTGCTAACTAGTTTGAGAAGCTGTTGTAGCAGGACGTGATGGTGCAAGAAGCTGTTGAAGAAGAATGTGGTAAAACCGGTGTAACAAAGGAGATACCAGTGTATATTCCACAGTGAATGATCCTCATGTTCTAAATCTCAGTCAAAAAGGGAGAGATTGTTGACGTAGTTTTTGAAAGAGATTAATAACTCAACATGAGATGATACACTTAGAGAGGTAGAGGTCTGAGTTAGTGTCTGTTACAGATAGAAGATGCAACAGAAATGCAGAGTTCTGTCACAGTGTCTGAGACAATTGATGATGATGCAGAGAACTTGAAGATGCAGGGTCTCTGAGACAGTGTCAGACATATTACAATGTTACAAAGGCTCTAACAGCAGAAGAAAGAAGAAACAAGAGGTGTGACAATAGTTGTTACAGTGCGTGTTACAGTAATTGTGACAATACCTGTGACAGTAAGGAAAATGACGCTGTCACAGGAATGGAAGCAACATAAGGATTCTGGATAAGGATGAGGAATATATTACGAATCTGGAAGATTCGGAGGATCGTATCTGCTGGAGGATATTGAAGAATATTCACTTTGGAATATTCACTTTTGGATAATGCGTATTAATTTTTTTAGAACATAATATATTACAAAATATATGAAAATGTAATTTAAAAAAACATTCCTTATAAAAGTAATTTACAAAAGTTTTTTTTGTCAACAGCTTGAAATAACTATATGAGCCGGGAACTCCGGAACTGAATCACAGAGTTTACATAACACAGGTTGTGCAGATGAAGTCAAACAACACGTGCTAACTTGTCTGCGTCAGTGTCAAAAGTTTGAAGTTATATATATGGTAAATATTAAAAAAAATAAATTTAATAACTTAAAATTAATTGAGGGGTTTAAGTTTAAATTCTTAGTCATCACACGTAATAGTTTTAAAGATCAGTGTACGTTCGATTTTGTATTTCAGTCTCTAATATAGAATTAACTCTTAGTATATAATTATAATATTTAAAATGGAGATATTGTGATTTTTAAACATAAATTCAACAAATAAGAAAAAACTACGAACAACAAAAATATTTACATAGGTATTACTATTAATAAAAGAAATATCTCATAATTATAGTTACTAATATTTTGAAATTTAAGGAGAAAAAGATAAACAACTAATCCAAATAAAGATAACTGCATAAATTTAATTGGTAATATTTAATTAATAAATAATTACCATGGGAAAAATTAATATGACTGCATTAAATTAAATAATTAAAAATCACATAAAATATTTTGGATCACATAAATTTGCTAGAAGATTTAAACAACAATTACATTGATTATTATTAATAAAAAATTCTAAATCAATTTAACCAATCAAATTGCATTAAGTTGACATGTCATAATTTTGGGATGAAAACTACTCTAGTGAAGATATGTGTCAAAATGACTTCACAATTAATGTATAGGAGATTTTTGTTTTCTATTATCAAAGTCATTGTTATGTCTATCATTAGTACTAAATAAGTAAAGATATGTTAAGAGAAACTGGTTGTAACCAGAATATATATATGTGACATTTAGGGCATTTCCAACATCTTATTCCATTTTACTTCCAAAATTGAATCACTACAAAATAAAGTTGGGTTTTGCTTCAATTTATTATTTCAAAATAGTAACAACTAAAATTTTGAAATATGGAATAAGAAATGGACATATTCCAAATATGTATGGAATAACGTCTTTACTTCATTTTATAGTAGAAAATAAAGTGAAGTGGAAGCGGAAGTAGAATGCTCACATTTGGGATCCCGTTCGAGTCCCGAATTTCAAAGATATTAGATTCGTTCGGGTTTTAATAATTTTTGGGTCGGGTTCAGTTCTCAGCTTGAACCAGCGAATCGTAAGATCGTTCAACAACATACAGAGAATTCCCGTCGCGATGAAGAGCTTCGAAAAGCTAAAGATTCAACGGCGATTCTTCTCGAGTATATGAAGAATCAGGATCCCAACCTCGAAGGTTATATGGCAAGACGAGTTGCGGCAACTGCAACTGCAACCCGCTCAACTGTTTCGGAATCCACGATGCAAGATTTGATATAATCCTGAATATGTAAAGTTTCTTATTCTTTTGGACAATGACTGCTTTTATAACATGTTTTTTTTTTTAAATTTCATCTTTTGTAAACAATGGCAGGTATATCCACTTTTGTAAACTGGTTATGATATATGTCATTTCTGTTATTATGGTTTTTATAAATTTGGAAACTAATTAAGTCATTGTTGGGTATATTAAAATGTCATTTGCCACCATTTACATTTAAAGCATAAATGAATCAAAATAGTAGCTATTTTGTGACTAAAAAACATAAGTCTGGGGTTACAATTATACACAATTTTACAACTAAAACCGGTCGTCGCTTACTTGTTTCTAACAAATATGTCATTAGTTAGTTGGTAATCTATAACAGCGAAAAAATCATAAATTAGTCGTTAATATACGACCAAAACATTGTCACACATTAATCCGTAATTTGCCTTTATAAGATTTGTCTTACCTTAGTCCGTAATTTACTGACAATAAAACGAAGCTTCAAGACTGTCGGAAATACGTGACTACAAAACATGGCCTTAAATTATTCGCAAAACTATGTCTATTTTGCGACCAATTATTTGCGACTATATTAATTGGTCGCAATATAGTCGTAAATTTTCGTTTGCGACTATTTCGTGAGTAATATTTTAGTGTCAACATCGTTGGTTTCTTGTAGTGCATGTTGTCTAAATAATTTTTAATAAATTAATTTTTTGCCAAAAATATTTTTGTTGCTTTGTGTTTTGTCAAGTCTTGTACTACTTTCTATACCAGCGACACTTGCATGTCTCTACGTTAATAATTCATGGTCATAAAAAGGAAATGTCCCATTTGTGAAGAGGAAATTGGTACTGCGCGTTGTGCGTGGATCGGTGGATGTGTTGTAGCCGACTGGCAAAACAATCTTAAATAATTTACAACATAGTTTTATATGTAACAAAATACTTAATGAAGCAAAAGTATGCAAATACTTTAGTTTTATATGATTAAAATATTCAGTATTATATCTGCAAAGCAATATTATAGAATTGTCTTCACTTCTCACACAATTTCTTTGATCTCTTATCCGTTGGTTTTATGAAGATGACTTTGGCTTATGGGCCTTTTCCTTTAGATGAGTTAGAGGGCAGTGCAATCGTAGGAGGCAATGGTTTGTGACGGGGAGGAGGAGGAGGAAGAGGAACGCAATCCACACGTAGTTTGTTCCCCTCTTAACAATGTGTACGCCACAGACTATGTGATTAGTTTCTTCAAGCAATAAAAAGTGGTTACAAATAAAACAATATGTAAACATGAGATCTGCAGTTATATATGTAGGTGTTATAGTGATTTTTAAGTGCTATTACTAAATTACTATAAGTTGACGTTAGATCAAGCATTAAAAAGACACAACTCAATACAGAAATATGAGTGTGCAGTTCTGAGTGTGGAAAAGAGAGAGAAAAGATAGTGTAAATTTAGTGTAGATACTTACCGAGACGTTTGGCTTCGGGGAGACCGACTTGTGATGAGACAACAAAGAAAAGAATAAACAAAGAGAGAAGAAGAGAAACAGAATTTGATACCTTTGTAGCCATTTAGCTATATAAAAAGTGCTTGACTCTCTCAAAACTCCATTATATATTAACCATGTCCAATGGGAATCTTAATAAAATTCTTGACACAAGTTTTTAGACAAATGAGATTAAAAGAAAAGAAAACAAATTGAATTTGTTAAGGATCGATCCTTACAATGAGATTCTAAGGATCGAATCCTTAGCCTTTTTTTTTTTTTTGGGTCAGAACAATTTCATTTTCTGATCCGTTTTGGATCCGTTTCAGATCCGTTTTTTTTCTGTTTTTCAGCTTTTGGAACCGTTACATATTTATTTACAATTTTTGAAGTTTCGGATCCGTTTCAAATTTGTTTAAAATATCCCGATCCGAATCCAAAATACCCGAAAATATTCGTTTCTGATCCTTTTTGGGTCCGTTTCAGATCCGTTTTTTTTCGTTTTTCATTTTTTGGAACCGTTACATATTTATTTACAATTTTTGAAGTTTCGGATCCGTTTCAGATTTGTTTAAAATATCCCGATCCGAACCCAAAATACCCGAAAATATTCGTTTCTGATCCGTTTTGGATCCGTTTCAGATCTGTTTTTTTTTCGTTTTTCAGTTTTTGGAACCGTTACATATTCATTTACGATTTTTGAAGTTTTTCGATCTGTTTCAAATCTGTTTAAAATTAAATATATTTTTTTTCCTAAAGACACCAAATAGAGTACACCATTGGAGTGATTTTTTCACTAAGAATCCTTAACTAATAAATCAACCAAATTTAAATCAACAAAATAAATTAAAAAATGTTAAGGACTCCAATGGTAGAGCTCACAATTGGAATTGCTCTTGCATACTAAGTACAGTGCTGGGCCTAGTGGCGGTGGCCGACGACGTTTCCATTAACACGCTTTTACTTTTATCATTTTCCAGAAAAGCTTACTAGTCAAAACTACAAAATTTTTTATTTTTAATTTGACCAAAAAAAACTGTATAAGTTTTCAACAATATATAACTTAAAATAATTAAATCAATGTCTAAAACTAATTAAAAATCACGAGAGCTATGACTAATGAAAAATAGGGTTCTTAATTATATTTACATATGATTAACTAACTTGTGACATGCGTTAGTAAGTAGTGTTTTTTTCGGTATGCAATGTTTTATATTTCTTATTATGTATTTTTGCATTGTTTGAAAATTTTAGATATGATATATTTTTGTGTCAACCAGATATGAGTTATTTTCTGAATTTTAATTTTGAAATTTCTGTAAACAAAAATGAATGCATCGATCACCTAACTTAATGCAACCTACGTCTATATCAAATTAGTACTTCTTATTAGTACTTCTAAATTAAGATCTGTTCAAGGGTTATAGTTCATTTGTTTCATTTGTTACAAGTGATTTAAAATTCTAACATGATATGTAGCATTTTAACTAAAACAACATTGTATATCAAAAATTGTTTTTTAATATTTTGTATTTGTAACAAAAAAATCGTTACATTTAATTTTAACAACGATAATAACCCCAAAAAGACCATGACCTTTAGGGCATCTCCAACCCCACTCCATATTTTACTCCAAAATGGAGTGGAAATTTTCTTTTGGAAAATTTTGTAAAGATTCATTCAATTTGGAAAATTTCTTTCATGCACCGACTCTTATTGGTTAAAGCAAAAGTCTAAGTGACCTTTCTCTTCATTGTTTTTCAATGTACCTTGTATTAGGGCCGGACACGGATCGGATACCCTTAAAATTTCGGGAGACCTTTGATCCGATCCGACTCTTGCAAGTAATTGGTTTTTAGTACTCGTATCCGGCTTGAAAAAACGGGTATCCGAAAAAACGAGCACCCTTAAAATAATTGGCAACCCGCAAAATACCCGACCCGTTATCTATTACCCGCCTAAACATAATATTTTACAATTACAAACTACAAAATGTGAATGAAGTTAAGTTAGATTCTTTTTCTAATGTCAACGGACTTTCTTAATGACAAGAAGAATTCGTTTCTTTTAATGTAAATGGGCTTTACAAGTAATAAGCAGTCAAAACATAACTGTCATTTGTTGAGATGTGATTCAACTCTGCTTCAGCTTTGTATCTATGCTCTGTTTCGATTATTGAAGAAGGTGAAGAATAGTCTGGATCGGCTTGTTTAGGTGGGATTAATTGGTTCTGGTTTAAGACCAATTAATTGTGGTTCAGGTGGTTTCGGTTTACAATCGGTTAAGAGATAACCAGGTTCTTAGGTTTGTTAGAACCGATTAAAAGAGTCTTAGTGATAAGATGGAGAAAGTAGCTTGAACTGTATCTTCTTCTTCTTGAGTGTTATCTCATACAGAGAGCTCAAGGTCATCTTCTTCTTGTTTTTGTATCATTAATTCTTAGTGGATTTGATGGGCTGGATCTTGGCCCCGGTGAGTAGTCTCTACGGCGAACACCGGGTGAACATTTTGGTTGTGTCGTTGTTGTATTTTCTTTTCTTCTTCCTTTCACACACGAGAAAAATCGAGAGAGTGTGAGGCGTGAGTTCTCGTGTTCGATTCTATAGCTCAAGAACCATCCATTGGCATCAACAATTGGTATCGGAGCCGGCATTTTATGGAGGTTCTTGCGGCGGCGGTTTGATCGGAGACTCTGACAGGCTGAAATTGAATCGAAAATCTTTGCGGCAGCTCCGTGAGTAAGCGAAGCCTGTCCCGATGATGACAACAACAAGAGCTGAGGTTGAGTGGTTTGACGGATCTTGAGATTTCTCCCTCTGGAAGATTCGTATGATGGCTCAATTCGGTGTTCATGGTCTCAAGGACATCTTGACCGATGAAAAGCTTGAGATGTTAGTCCCACTAACAAAGAGCGAAGAGAAATCGCTTGAGAAAGAAGGTAGTTCAGGTAAAGAAACTTCTTCTTTGATGAAATATGTTCCTGACCTTGAGAAGTTGGAGAAGGATGAGAAGGCTAAGAACCTGATTATACTGAATATTAGTGACAAGGTTCTCAGAAAGATTAGGCACTGTGAAACAGCAGCGGCGATGTGGTCTTTGCTTGATAGTATCTATATGTCAAAGACACTTCCTAATCGCATCTTTGTTCAGCTTATGTTTTACTCATTCAAGTGTGATCCTTCAAAGTCAATTGATGCAAATGTGGATGACTTCTTGAAGATTGTAGCTGAGATGAATAGCATGAATGTGACTGTAACGGAAGAAGTATAATCAATTCTGTTTCTCAGTTCATTGCCTGCGAATTTTGACCAACTCAAACACACATTGAAGTATGGTAGAGATTCATTGTTGCTTGAGTAAGTGTTCTCCGCCGCAAAATCAAAAGAAAGAGAGTTGGTTGAAAATTCTAGGCTAGAAAGGGGATCTGGTACAGCTCTGTACACTAAGGAGCGTGGGAGAACAACTCACAAGGAGACAAATGACTCTAGAAACAAGAGTAGGAGCAAGTCTAACTCAAGGAAAGTGACTTGTTGGTACTGTAAAAAGGAAAGACACCTTAAGAAAGATTGTTGTTCTAGGAAAAGAAAAATAGAATCAGAAGGTGATGGTGAGGCTGCGATTTTGATTGAGGAACATGAAGCATCTGATGCGTTGGCAATGACAGAGAAGTATGCAGATGAAAACTGGGTCATAGATTCGGGATGTACGTATCATATGACCTCAAGAAAAGACTGGTTTGTGACTTTTCAAGAAAAGGAGGTGAGTCAGATTCTGCTAGGAGATTTTCATACGGTGAATGCTTGTGGGATTGGTTCTATAAGGTTAGATACTCATGGTGGTACTGTGAAGGTGATGAATAACGTTAGATACGTTCCAGGTTTGAGAAGGAACTTGATATCAACCGGAACTCTTGACTCTTTAGGATATACTCATAATGGAGGTAACGGGAAGTTAATCTCTTACAAGAACAACAAGGTAGCATTAAAGGGTCATTTGAGGAATGGCTTGTATATACTAGACGGTAAAACAATCATGCCGGAAGCTTGTCAAGCAACTGGTACTGATTCGCAGATGTCTTTATGGCACAACCGTCTCGGACACATGAGTTCAAGAAATCTACAACTATTGGTTCAGAAAGGCATACTAAAGAAGAAGTATGTTGGAAGTAATGATATGTGTGAACACTGTTCAGTAGGTAAAGCAAAAAGAGTGAGTTTCGAAGCTGGAAAACACACAACAGAACATCCCCTTGAGTACACTCATGCTGATTTGTGGGGCTCACCCAACATACAACCGTCGATGTCAAAAAGCCAGTACTTTCTTTCGATAATTGATGACTATACTCAGAAAGTATGGATTCATTTTCTCAAAACCAAAGATGAGACCTTTGTTAAGTTTTGTGAGTGGGTAAGGCTGGTGGAAAACAAAATTAGCCGAAAGGTAAAATACTTACGAACAGATAATGGTCTTGAATTTTGTAACATCTTGTTTGATGAGTTTTGCATGTCATAGGGTATTACTCGGCATCGAAATTGTGCGTACACGCCACAGTAGAATGGCGTTGCCGAAAGGATGAATAGGACGATCATGGAAAAGCTTCGGTGTCTCTTAAGCGAATCTGGTTTGGAAGAGAGCTTCTGGGCAGAAGCAGCAAGTGTTTCTGTGTATCTGATAAATAGGACTCCGTCTTTAGCCATTGGTTTCAAGATACCAGAAGAGGTTTGGCTAAACCGAGAACCTGGTTATAAGCATTTGAAAAGGTTTGGTTCTGTGGTCTTTGTGTACATGGACCAAGGGAAGTTGAAACCAAGGGCTGTTAAAGGCGTATTCATCGGGTATCCTCTGGGAACAAAGGGATACAAAGTGTGGCTTCCAAAGGAGAAGAAAATTATGGTAAGCAGAAATGTGAAGTTTCTGGAAGATAAACTATATAAAGATTTGGTCAGAGAGGAGTTTGGTACATCTGATATTCTGACTTTAGGGTCTGGAAGAGACAAAGGGAGGCTGATTACAGAGATTGAGATAAAAGTCTCAGGTTATATGACTTTAAGAGGAGGTGGAGTAAATGATTCAGCTCCAGGGACTATAAGATCAGGTGGAGCGCCTATTCTGACTGAAGATCTTGCTGATTCTTCAGTAGTAAGTGGATCTTCTATTGTGTCAGATTCTGATAACTCAGAAACATAGGTATCTTCTGAAGATATAGTTCAAGATAATACATATTTAGGTGACTATCAACTAGCCCGAGATAGAGTGAGAATATCTAATATCAGGCCACCTTCTAGGTTCACAGAGGAAAACACACTTGCATTTGCTCTAGCTGTTTTTGAAGAAATTAGTAATGTTGAAGAACCTTCTGATTTTATTGAGGCTAGAAGGAGCAGTGAGTGGAGGTTTTGGAATGCTGGAATGAGTGAAGAAATGGATTCGTTGATGAAGAATCATACTTGGGACATAGTTGACAAACCTGATGGGAAGACAATCATAAGTTGTAAATGGATTTACAAGCTAAAACCTGGACAGATTTCGAGTGATTCTCCTAGATTCAAAGCAAGGCTTGTAGCTCGTGGTTTTACACAAAAGGAAGGTATAGATTATCAAGAGGTCTTTGCTCCGGTAGTAAGGCATGTCTCCATTCGGGTTTTGTTTTTACATGAAAATTTGGAGGAAGAGCTTTATATGCAGCAACCCGAGGGTTTTGAAGTTGGTGATCCAAGTAAAAAGGTTTGTTTATTGAGGAAATCGTTATATGGTTTTAAGCAAAGTCCTCGACAATGGAATAAACGTTTTGATCAGTTCATGATTTCAAAGGGGTTTAGCAAAAGTTTACATGATTAATGTGTCTACACGAAGGAAGTAAATGATGATGAGTATGTATATCTTCTGTTATACGTTGATGACATGTTGTTGGCTGCAAAAGAAATTGCTCAGGTTCGGCTATTAAAGGATCAACTCAGTTCAGTTTTTGAAATGAAAGACTTAGGTCCGGCGAAGAAAATTCTTGGAATGGATATTGTAAGAGATAGAGAGCAAGGAACTTTGTTTCTTACACAAGAATGATATCTTAATAAGGTACTCAAGATATTTAGGATGGATCAAGCCAAGCCTGCTCAAGCTCCTATTGGTGCTCACTTCAAACTTGATGCGGTTAAAAACAGTGATGAAGAGGCAGACATTGAATTGATTCCTTATGCGTCAGCGGTAGGTAGCTTGATGTACACTATGGTGGGAACAAGGCCGGATCTAGCGTATGGTGTTGGTCTTATTAGTAGATACATGAGCCGACCAGGACATATCCAGTGGGAGGCAGTTAAATGGCTGTTGAGGTATGTGCGTGGTACTTCTCAGTTTGGTTTGATGTTCACTAGAGGCAAAGAGAAGGGTTTTGCGATTCTGATTTTGCATCTGATCCATATAATAGGAAATCAATTTCTGATTATATCTTCTCTGCTGGTGGTAATGTCGTAAGTTGGAGATCGTGTCTTCAAGGTATGGTCTCACTCTCAACTACAGAAGCTGAGTACATCGCGCTTATGGAAGCAGCAAAGGAAGCTTTGTGGCTCAGAGATTTGCTCGAAGATTTTGGTTTTAAACAAGAAGCTATTGGGATATGGTGTGATTCACAAAGTGCAATCAACTTGTCAAAGAATAGCGTTCATCATGATAGGACAAAATACTTTGATGTGAAGTTGCATTTTATTAGAGAAAAGATTGTTGAGGGCTTGGTGGAAGTGAAGAAGATTCACACAAGCAGGAATCCAGCTGATATTCTGACAAAAACATGTTTAATGATGCATTAGACTTGCTCAAGATCATGAAAGCCTAAGGGCTTGTGATGTTGCCAGGAGGTGTAGGCTTGGTGAAGAATCCACAGAAGAATTTGTTTGAGAGTTAAAGCTGAATCAAGGTGGAGAATTATTGAGATGTGATTCAATTCTGCTTCAACTTTGTGTCTATGCTCTGTTTCAATTATTGAGAAGGTGAAGAATAGCCTTAACCGGCTGGTTTAGGTGGGATTAATTGGTTCTGGTTTAAGACCAATTAATTGTGGTTCAGGTAGTTTCGGTTTACAATCGGTTAAGAGATAACCAGGTTCTTAGGTTTTTTTAGAACCGATTAAAAGAGTCTTAGTGATAAGATGGAGAAAGTAGCTTGAATTGTTTCTTCTTCTTCTTGAGTGTTATCTCATACAGAGAGCTCAAGGCCATCTTCTTCTTATTTTTGTATCATTGATTCTTTGTTGATTTGCTGGGCTGGATCCTGGCCCCGGTGAGTAGTCTCTACGGCGAACACCGGGTGAACATTTTGGCTGTGTCGTTGTTGTATTTTCTTTTCTTCTTCCTTTCACACACGAGAGAAATCGAGAGAGTGTGAGACGTGAGTTCTCGTGTTCGATTTTATAGCTCAAGAACCATCCATTGGCAGCAATACTGAAAATTGTTTACATATAATAATAAAATAATTTTATTAATAAGGCTACTACTCACCGGTCGGATAATTTTGAATAACGGGACGAATACTGAGACAGTAGTTAAAAAGTAAACGATACTCGTTATCCGACCCTTACCCGCGGGTAATAAAAATATATTATCCTTTATTCGACCCGAAAACTACGGATACTCTTTTTTTCGAATCGGATACGGGACAGATCGCAGATCGGAGACGGATAACGGGTATTAGTGCCCAGCCCTACCTTGTATAACATTTACGAAGAAACACTAGGCTTACTTTAATAAAAAAAATAAAATAAATAAACACTAGGCTTATCTACTAGCGCGGCAATAGTCTACACAATTAAAAATTTAACAATTCTAGGTTTTAGATACAGTGAAGATAATTCACCACATGGTGTGCGATACATCGACACACTTATTCTAAGTAAAAATTATACGTGTGAATATTTCAGTAGTTTAATCAAAACTCAAAAGCAACAAAACGTTCTTTTTTCTTAACGACTAACTTTTATTAGATCGTAAACGGGAAATACAAAGTATCAACAATAAATAATGGTAATTGGTGGAATTACAAAAGATTGAAAAGGTTCAGATATGCATAATGCATCCTTAGCTGACAAATCCGCCGTTGTATTCCGTTCCCTATTCACATATCCAAAAGAGCACTCCGGTAACATTCTACTCCATGCTCTAGCATCCTGAAGGATATTAGTTATAGCCACATTCTCCTGAACTCCATTAATCAGGTGTACCAGTTCCAAACAATCGCTTTCAAACCAAATATTCCGCCATCCATAAGCCCACATGGTCTGGAGAACATGAAGAAAGCCTAAAGCTTCTGCTTGTAGGGGAGACAAGACCTTCTGCAAAAAAACTTGACCAGCTCGGAGAAAACGCCCATGATGATCTCGCAGGATCCATCCTATACCCACCCGTCCTTCACCATTCCCAATTGCACTATCAAAGTTACATTTGAGCCAGCCATCTGGTGGGGGTTCCCAGTGCGTAGATTTTACTATTGGCGATACGAAAGGCCGATGAATCTCCTCCTTTATCTTACTCCACTCAACTGCTGAGTTATAAGCCCGGTTCGCATCAACAGACGGATCAGCTACCCTGCTAGAGAAGATGAATTCATTGCGGGATTTCCAAATAATCCACAGAATCCAGAGCGGGATATATCGAATGTCAACCGGGACATTAGAATCTTCGGCACAGTCTAAGATACGGCCAATATTATAGTCGAGATCACCTGATGGCGAAAACATCTGATGAGCGGGCGTACATCTCCATACTGCCTGGGCATACTGGCATTGAAAAAGAACATGGTTAATTGTTTCCGAACCTTGACCACAGCGCTGACATGTCGGGTCAAGGTCAATATTCCTGGATCTTAGACGTTCCAATGTCGGAAGGGCTTTGGATAATATTTTCCAAACGAAATGCTGCAATTTTGGAATAATATTCATTTTCCAGGTACGCCGTTTTAGCGGGAGTGAACCCTCCGGGAGTTCTACCGGTTCCACACTTGGATCCATATGTGTAGCAACCCAGTATCCAGAGTGGACTTTGTAGAGACCATCTCGCGAGTACGGCCATTCATACGTATCTCCTGTTGCTGTTTGAGAGAGATATAATTGAGAGGCTAATATTGCATCATGAGCATATAGATGCTGATGAAGGAGGGTTTCGTCCCATGCACAACGCCCTTGCTGCCACAATTCTGACACTGTAAGGAGAGTACTAACCTCATCATGATGGCCTGGCCGAGGGGGATCCGTTGGTAACCAAGGGTCATTCCAAATACTCGTCTGTTTCCCATCACCAATGCGAATACGTGATCTCGTCTTCAATAACTCTTTTCCCGCCTGGATTGAACGCCACCCATAGGAGGAGTTTTTGGGGATTTCAGACCATATAAAGGCGGATTTGGAGAAATAGCGTGCTTTATACATTCGAGCTAGGAGAGATGAAGGCTTCGTTAGAACACGCCAAGCTTGTTTTGCCAAGAGGACTCTATTAAATTGCCGTAAATCTCTGAATCCTAGCCCGCCTTCACGTTTAGGGAGTGAAAGTTTCCGCCAAGCAACCCAAGGTATCTTCCGATGACCATTGCTATTGCCCCACCAAAAATCCATTAAATGCTTAGTTATATCATCAGAGGTCTTTTTGGGTAGGAGGAAACAGTTCATAGAATACACCGGCATTGCTTGAACAACTGCCTTAATCAAAACTTCTTTCCCGGCTTGAGATAAGAGTTTAGCATGCCAACTACCAAGTCGTTGTTTAACTCGCTGGACTATGTACTGGAAACTTTCCGTTTTATTCCTACCAAACTGCTCAGGTAGTCCTAGGTATTTTCCTCCTCCACCAATACGCAAGATACCCAGCACTTGCTGCAACATTCTTCGCTTGGCCTCACAGATCCGCATACCAAATATAACCGAAGATTTATCCAAGTTAATCTTTTGACCAGATATTTCCTCATACCGCCTAAATATTTGAGCTACAGTTCGACAATCGTCTCTGGTTGCTCGACAGAAAAAGAGAGAATCGTCGGCAAAAAGTAAAAGGGAAACACCAGGAGCATATCGTGAAATCTTAATCCCAGCAAAATGTTTATTGTGTTCAGCCTTCTGGATCATCTGGGACAATGTCTCAGCACAGAGTAGGAAAGATAAGGCGAAAGTGGATCACCTTGCCTTAATCCCCGGGTTGGTTTNCCCCCCCCCCCCCCCCCCCCCCCGATTTAAAAGGACCGAATAGGAAACCGTGGTCACACATAACCCAAGCAATCCAGACCTCATGGAAGCCCATGCCATACATTACTTTCTCCAAAAAGCCCATTCGACCCGATCTTAAGCCTTACTAATATCGGTTTTGATTGCTATGTACGTTTCAGCACAATCCTTTTTAGTCTTGAGAGCATGTAGCAGTTCATGTGCCACCAGAATATTATCCGATATTATTCGACCCGGAACAAAAGCCGCTTGTGATGGCGAAATGATCGAATCCAACGACTCCTTTAACCGCAATACAAAGAATTTTGAGATAATTTTGTAGCTGACCGAACACAAGCTTATTGGCCGATAATCCGACATACACGCAGCCTCTTGGGTTTTTGGAATGAGTGAGATGTTAGTATGATTGATCCCTGGCTCCATAGAGAAATTGTTAAAAAAACCTTTCACCATCAGGTTCACCTCAGGACTTATCTCTTGCCAAAACTGGTGGTAGAAAGCCGCCGAGAACCCATCCGTCCCAGGAGCACGATCAGCTCCGATTTGGGAAATAGCTTGGTAAATCTCCTCATCAGTAACAGTTGCGATCAATTTGGAGTTCATCTCCTCCGTCACAAGCTGATTGAGAGCAGGGAAGTCACCATCTGGAGAAGTCGAGGAAGATGACGTATAGAGGGATTAGAAATAAGCCACAACAACCCTTGTCATGTCCTCATCCTTCCTATAAATAGTCCCCGACTCAGCCTGTAACTTGTTGATTTGATTCCTCTTTCTCCTAGCCTTCATCGCACCATGAAAAAAACGAGAGTTACGATCTCCCTCTCGGAGCCAACGGGTCCGGCTTTTAGTCTTCCAAAACAGTTCCTCGTCATAGTAAGCTCTGGCCAAATCTCGCCGGAGCTGGCGAATTATCATACCAGAGGACCTGGAACCACGTAATGCCTGCTCAAGTTTATGTCGGATCATCAGAATATTTTCTGCCGAATTAACCCGACGACGCCATTTCCAAGCAGCCATGGACTTGCGACAAAGAGCAAGCTTAGAACCATATTCTGGTGTTTCCGATCTCAGTCTTAACCACCGCGATTTAACCATATGAACAAACTCTTCATTTTGAAAAAGACGCTTATCATAGAGGAATTGTCGACGAGATTGAACAGGTTCATGAGCAATGGTAACTACCAATGGGCTGTGATCCGATTCGGCAAGGCTGAGAAACTCAGTAAAAGACTCAGGATAAAGTTGCAGCCAATGAGCATTCACTAGAACTCTATCCAGACAACACTCCACAACCCCATTTGATCTTTGTCCAACCCAACTGAACTTATTACCAAAATGACGTAAATCACTTAGCCCACTAACTTCCAGCATTGTTTTAAAGTCTAGAAAACTTGACTGTGGCCGAGCATTACCTCCCCGCTTTTCATTATTATCAAAGATCTCATTGAAATCACCACATAACATCCACGGTCCATTACGAGACAATGATAAGCGTTGTAATCTTTCCCATAGTTGATTTCGTTGTGATGAGATGGGGTTACCATAGACACACGACAAGTAAAACGAAAAGGACTTGTAATTGATTGATAAGTCTACAAGGCGAGCATCACTAGAAATACATGAAACCGAAAGATCATCCTTCCAACACACTACTAAACCACCACTAAGGCCCTGAGGCGAAACAAGACACATACTACCATAACCTAAGGAAACACAAATATCACGAACATAATCATTCTTCTTCTTCGTCTCAATGAGGAACAGCACGTCCGGAGCAAACTTCCGTTGTAACTCCTGTAGGCGTCGAACTGTATGGCGCTGTCCCAAGCCCCGACAGTTCCAAGCTTGGACTCTCATTGAGATGGTGGTGGTATAGGGCCCACCGCGCCTCTTTTCAAAGTCTCAGTCATGCTTTGTAATTCAACAGCATATCCATCAGAAAGCTGATCATTCCCGTCAAAGCCAATCACTTCCAGTGGCTTGGATAGTCCCAGATCTGTCTCCAAGTTCACCATTCCAGGCACTGCAGCAACAACCGTGGCCGGTAAAGACAAAACAGCAGAAGAAACATTTACAGCAGAGGATTGCAGGACACAGCCATCAAAAGCCACTTTCTGCTCCCACTCAGCCCCCACACCTTCTAGCAGCTTGCGTTTCTTCATCTCTCTTTCCTCCTCCACGACTTCTTCTACATTCACCACTGCCAAAGCAGTCGGGTCCACCATATCCTGATTTGCTCCCGGGTTCTGAACATGCCCATTAGCCATCAGCTCTGCAACACCTTCCGCATTTTGTTCCTGGTGAGCATTCATCTCTGGCTCCTCCACCTGATATTGCATCATCTGGTGAGGATCATCCTGGTCATCATCATCCTCTAGCTGATGGAGATTCTCCGATGGATTCACACATTCACCTGTATCATGGGTGAGAAGACCACAGATAGCACAAAACCCACGAACCCTCTCATACTTGAAACGGAGAAGGGTATTAACACCTCCTTGGAATTGGAAATTCCTTTGAAAACGGAGAGGGTGATTAACATTCCAATTTATCTTGACCCTGACGAAGTCAACAGCACCTGGGACTGCCGGATTGTAGTCTCCCTGCATCCACTGACCCAACCTTCGACCAATACTATAGATTAGATTCGGTGTCAAATACTGGAGCGGGATTCCGCGTATCTGAACCCACAGTGGGATGTAATTCATCAAGTCTTCGTCCATACCCGGTGTCCGACGCTGAATCACCAACATCCGATCGTTGAAAGCCCAAGGACCTCTTTGAAGCACCAACTGCATAAGATCCTCCGAAGGGAAGACATACTGAAAATGGGTACGGTCTTGTGGACATACATATGGTATGTATGAATATATTAAAAGATCTTTGATATTTGTCAGTCGTCGGCTACGACACGACCAAAATATACAGACTTCACTAATTGACTTTGTACCAATAATCATCGATCTCAGTGAGCCCTGAGACAAACCGGATAGCATTGCCTCCAAATTATTTTGAGATAGTAAGATCGATTCATCACCAAACCGAAAAAATTATATATAAAAAATTGGGATCCAACACCGTAAAAAGTTTATATCTTCACAAAGTTCAGGACCAGCCCTGATCCATGTGGCTCATATATGAGGACTCCTTAAAAAACTTAAACAAAAATGAAGAAATGCCTCTGAATAACAAGAGGGTCATTGTTTATTAGTTTTCGAAGAATTATTTTGTCATCATTCGCAATGTGTATGATTAATTAAGCGTATATAGAGTTGTATTAATCTTTCTTATTTTAGCCAACTTAGCTGCGTTAGTCTCTTTAATATATGTCAATTATACATCATTAACCAATACTAAAATATTATTTGCGGGGGAAAGACTGATGACTTTGATTTATTATAAACTAGAGTTTCATCCGCACGTCCGTGCGAGTATTTTTTTATTTTATATTTATGAAATTTATATTATGAATTATATTACTAATTACGAAATGAACAAAATATGATTTAAAATACATATATATATATCTATGTTTCTCACAGTCTTATCGGTTAGAATAAGTTCTAGAGATTCTATACCAAACTTGGATTTTTGCTTCCAAGAATGAACTGGTTTAACTTGTATTCGCCAACCTGATTTTAATGGTTTTAAATCTTTTAGTAAAGAAAAACCTTTAGGAGAAACCATAGTGAAAAGGGAAGTGAGAAATCAAACGTGGAATGTATATGGGAGAAATATGAGATTATTTATAGAATGATTAGACGTTAGTAACAAAAAGAATATGCTTTAAATATTCTATAAATTAAACGTAATATGAAAAAATTTTAGAAATATTCTAGAGATTTTTCGGTTCTAATTCTTTTAAAAGTAGATATATTCATTATTAAAGTAAAGATATTACGTTGGTAACAAAAAAAATATGCTTTAAAATATTCTTATCTATAGAAATTTGTAATTTTTTATATTGCGTTTAATAACAACGCAATCTATTTTGAAATTTTACACATCTAAATAGATTTGAATATTTCGGTTTAAGTAGATAAAAATTTAATTGTATATATAATTACTTGTAGCCGGTTGTTAAACTTTTTGTAGGTGTAAATCTGCCTATAAATCAATCTATTATAAAAGTAATTAATATTTTCTCTTTAAAGTAAATCTA
>OVAN01008516.1:0-18050 GCA_900406275.1 Anastatica hierochuntica | reverse complement strand
CGAAAATCTTTCCGTTTAGCAATGTGCTGCGTAAAGTAGCATGTCTTAGTTGAAATTTTTAAGGCGGGTATGGTTCCATCGTATGAATTCTGTTTTCGGACTACACGATTCTACTTGGGCGTTTCGAGCGTTTCATGGATTGCTACGTCTGCCGCGAAATTACGTGCGATACGAATTATTTTTGCGATAAAAGAGTGTTGCGAGACTTGATGTAAATCGTATTGCGTTTTCTTATTATCGAAAAAGTTTCAGAAATATCTAGTACAAGTCGGATATTCTAAAATCTGGGAGTATACGAGTATACGTACACCCACTCCCCCCCCCTTTTTAAAGGAAGGGGATAGCTGAACCCCTCTTGCGAGGATCTGCCTACGTACCTCTTTCGAGGATCAAGCCGTCTCGTAGTTCAGTTTTGTCGTTGGGATTGACTACTCGCTTGGCGGAGTTGCGTCGATCGTTTCAGTCTCTGGGACTATGGTTTGGTCGACGGTTTCCTTTGATATCGCGAAAGTAAGATTTCCTNCAGATTACGTCGATTCCGTAGGGCGTTGGGAACTTGATTCCCAGATGTTACGTGGATGGGACTGCCTTCATGGAGTTTATCCATGGTGTTCCCATGATGACGTTGTAGATTGCAGGGTGATTAACGACAGCGAAGAAGACGATTTTCGTGACTTCCTCTGCGACCACCGGAAGCTTAATTGACCTAATAGTCATCGGGGTTGCGCCAGAAAAACCTGTGAGTGGTTTCGGGTCTAGCCTTACCTCGGACAGAGGGATATTCATCCTGCTGAGAGTGTCGCGGAAGATGATATCGACGGTGCTTCCCATATCGATTAGGATTCTCGCGACCTCGAGGTCTCTGATGACGAGGTCGGTTACGAGTGGATCATTGTGCGGTTTGTCGAGTCCAACGGTTTCGTACTCCTCGAAAGTGATCACACTGTTCTCGGCATGGCCGAGGNTCCCATATCGATTAGGATTCTCGCGACCTCGAGGTCTCTGATGACGAGGTCGGTTACGAGTGGATCATTGTGCGGTTTGTCGAGTCCAACGGTTTCGTACTCCTCGAAAGTGATCACACTGTTCTCGGCATGGCCGAGGGGCGTGGACCAGTTTGCGCTTGTCTCGGCCTTGCGATGATAGTCCTTTATTGATGATACAGTGTCGCGAAAGAACTTTGTTCCACCCATGATCATGTTCACTCAGCGACGGTTGGCGTCGTTGCCTTTGTCGTCCGGTTTTCTGCCGCGCTTTGCGTCAGCCTGGGCGACGTCGCGCGGGAGCGCTTTGTCTGTTTTGGGTTAGCGGTCAGCATCGCTAATCAGGTCTTTTATGCTGGTCACGTCCCAGAGTTCCCCTCCGAGCAGTTTTGTTGCGAGACTCGCTCTGAAAACTTTGCAGTTCGCAGTGGAGTGACCTTTTGTCTGATGAAACTCGCAGAGGGCCTTCTCATCGTAAGTTGCATTCCGCGTCCAGGTATTCCCCGAGGTTCTCCCCTGTTCAGACTGGGAGTTAACGGCATAGTTGTGCATGCCTCAGAGGTCTTCTCCCTCGTGGTGGACATACTTGTCGTTTCTTGGAGTTCTTCTTTGATTTATGTTCCGGGACAAAGTCTCTCGAGGACGCCTTCGACGGCTTATGCTTTTGCGATAGGACATTCATCTCTTCTTCGATGATTATGAAGTCTGTTGCTTTGTGAAGCGCGTCCTGGATCGTTCGTGGTTTCTCGAGGGAAATCCAATTTCTGAACTTAGACATGTACCAGAGAGTTTTGCGAAGGGCGTCTACTGTGACCCTGTCGCTAATCTCGCTGACTCTCGACATCACCAATTTGAACCTTGTCATGAAATCTCGAAGAGATTCTTCCTCGCGTTGGGATAGGCTCCATAGATCGATGTCGAAAGTTCTTCTATCCATGACCATGGAGTACTGCTTAAGAAATTCCGAAGAGAGCTGGCGAATACTTCCGATGAAGTTTCGCCTCAGACGGGAGAACCACTCGAGGGCGGCTCCCTAGAGATGCTCGACGGAAAGGTGACAGAAGCCAGCGTCTTTTTTGCCCTCCTTAATTTCGATCTCACCAGCGCGATCTGGAAACTCTGAAGGTAAGCTTTCAGGTCGGTGGTCCCGTCATACGTTGGGATCTTCACCTTTACGGGGTTTGAGATCTTTGCGTTTGTAATGCGAGCAGCGAAAGGAGTCTTTCGAGCCTCGTCGAGGAGTCGATCGATCTCTGGTGCAGCGCTGGTTGCGTGATGGATCTGCGACTTTACAGCTTTCACTTCTGCTGCAGTGGCGGAGATCATCGAGATCATGACTGGCGGTTTTGTGAGAAGGCATGCGCGTTCTGTTAGCGACCTTGGCCTGCTCTGCAACCTGTTCCTGTTGCTCAATCCAGAGGACGTTTTCTTCTTCCTCCGTCATGAGTTCATCGAACTGAGAGCTTTGGCGAGTTTCACGACCTCTAACCCTTCTCGGGTGTATGTCAACATCCTCATCCGTGGGATCGGAGTGGTCGCTGAAATCCAGGTTGATTCGCTCGGCCTCATGTTCCTCCGTTTCTTTTTCAAGAGCTAGGAGGTCATTCGCGCCAGCCCAAGTTGCGAGAGGTGTGATTTCATCGAGATTCTGTTCCGATGGTTTATCATGCGCGTCCCGGAGTGCTCCAGGCGGAGTCGCGAAGTTGAGCCTTCTTACGTGGAGTCTGGTTGCTCCACGAGGAAGGATGTTTTTGGTTCTCCGTTTAAGGCCTCGACCTGTTTCGCGAGAGAGTTGGTGAGTTGGTCACGTTCTGCCGAGTTCTTTTCGAGAGTCGAGAACGTGTTTTTGATCTCCTCGAACACCGCGATGTTTGGATCATCATTGATCGCGGTGATGTTCGTTGTTGGAGTGATCTCAATGGTGTCACCGACGTTTTCGCTTTCGCGAGCTGGTTGGTTGTTCTGTTCGTCGGTGTTCATGACTGATCTGTGAATTAGCGTGAAAGATATCGCGTGTGCCCCCTCCTTCTAGCGCTAAATTGTGGGAACCGAAATTCTCACTGTCAATGTTATGTGGTTCACGGACTCACTGTAGCAAAAAATTGATAGATCAAGGAGTGAATACGAAATTTAATGGATAAAGAATACGAAACTAAGCTGCGAGATAAGATCAAACAAAAAGCGTGAGTAAAACGAATATGCGAACAAATTGCGAGATTCAGGTTAACGAGATTCATATAGCGAAATTGAGATGAATAGCGAAGTAAAGACAATACAAAACAGATTGCAAAGCGAGATATGTAAAACGACAGTAAAGTAACATGATTCGTAATGAGAAACAGTTTGAACACGAAAAGAGAATTGTTGATCAAAACATTAACGGATATGAATAACAACAATCAAAACACACAGATAACGAAGAAAGTATAAAGGATCTTATTCTAATTCGTGGTCTGAGCGTGCGCAACTGGTATTAAGCTGTGGCCGCAAGAACTGTTGGCGACGATGACCTAGAATTACAGCGTAGACTCGTAACCTAGTTGAGACGCAGCTCGCTAACGAAAACAAAGTAAGAACCCTAGTTTTTTCTAAGTGTTTGTGGAGATGAAAATTGTGTTGTATATCTCTCATCCTTCTCCTTCATGCCCTTTAAATAGATCTTCGTGGGCTTGGCTCGTTTCCTTTTTCTTCCCTGATTTATGCATATCCTCTCGTGGAAATATTCCTTTTTCCCTGATTTGCATATATCTTTTCGAGAGCCTTCCTTATCTTCTAGAAACTTAACTTTTTCGCGAAACCCTGGCAAACCGTCATTGTAAATGGGCCGGTTCTCGCCCGAAATCGTAAGTGGACTGTTATCGCGATTTGGGCCCTTTCGGGCCGTTTCGCGGCTAAGTGATTTTTACGATTCCTTTCGGAGAAATCGTTTCTCATAAGACCAAGCGGTAACAGTTTCGCGGAACGATAAGGCCGATCGTATAATTTAGACTCTTCCGGTGTTTAAGTTAACCGTCGTCGTTTTACACGATCGATACGAAGTCCACGAAAAATACGAATCCTTACGACTATCATCATGACGGTTTGACGGAAAGTCCAATCGAGACGAAACGAGAGACGATCAAGTGACGATTCCAAGGAAATGAAGATTGGAAAGGACGTGGTTCAGCCAACAGATTACGGCTGAACGTTATCCGCGTCTCAGCGCCAACTGGCGCAAAGACAGACACTCTGTCTTGGCGCCAATTAGCGCCAAGGTCATGCCTTGGTCTTGGTGCCAATTGGCGCCNCCAAGACCATGCTCTGGTCTTGGCGCCAATTGGCGCCAAGACGGACCTCCGGTCTTGGTTCTAATCGACGTCTAGATCGGCCTCTAGTTCATTTGTCAATCGGTTCCAAGACTCGTTCTTAGGTTTGGCGTCAATCGGCGTTCTACAATGCTTTTGGTGGTTTAGTATCGTTCCGAAGGTTGTTTCATGTGGCCTTGCGAGAGTTATCCGAAAGCTATTGATGCTAGCTCTAGCACTCGGATGCTCTAGCTGCTTGCGGACGGATATACTTAGTGTGAGATCGGTCACGATTGATTATACTCGCAGCCTCGAAACTTGGTCGAGAAGAGACGGCCAGGATGATAAGACTCTCCAATCTTGATGATATCCTTGCGATTCTTGTTTTCGTGGGAAGAAATAACGTCTCTGTAGTCCTTTTTAGACATCGATTTTTTCGTGACCGTTTCTGACCCCAACAGTCATTACACGGGTACTTGCTATATTAAAACACTTGCACGTGCAAGTTTTATGTCTCAAGTCTATCACGTAAGTCATCCCATCGCGTCCAATGACACTATACTCAAGCTCGAAAGAGTTTAACTCGGTAACCGGTAGTTTCGTCGCTAACGCACATCTACCGTGAAGATCATTTTCCACGAAAGGCACCAGTTGACGCTCATCCGGTATAGCACTTGCATCTTTCCTATGCAGGTTGAACCACTCCGACATTTTCGCAATTTATTGCATCAAGCAAATTAAGTATCGTATACTTCCTTTCCTTGAGAAATATCGCATTCATAGACTCGACCTCATTGATCGTGTTTATGTTGTATCTTTCACCGGGAAAATAACATCTCGCCCATTTGTGCACATCTACACTCTCATCAAGGTACTTAGCCCCATTGGGAAACCTACTTCTATACTCACCATATGCTCTTAAGAACTCCACCTTCGTGTAAATGCTATTGATTTCCCTGAATTTTTTCCCGGCTTCCTCTTTGAACTCGTGTGCCACTTTTGATCTCACATTCTGGGATACATGAAAAATGCAATACCCATGTTGAGAGTTCGGATATACCTCAACCACCGACTTGATGAGACTTGCATTTTTGTCAGAAATAAACACCAACTCACGACTATCGGGTATAACGATTTTCAATATGTTGAAAAACCACCTCCAAGAAGCATCTTTTTCACCATCTACAATAGCAAAAGCAATGGGATAATGGTAATGGTTCGGATCTTGATCCGTGGCAAAAATTAGAACCCCACCGTACACGATCTTCAAAAAGTTGCATCAACTATGATTACTTTCCTCATCGCTTTGAACCCTTCAATGGATGGTCCCAACGCGACAAAAAGGTATTTGAACCTTTTCTCTTCATCTAATAACAAACTCGTCTTCGTCCCAGGATTCACTTTCTCAAGCATATACAAGTAAGAAGGCTAGTTTTGGTAACCTTCTTTCGGAGTACCACGCACATCATTAATTGCTTGTTTTTTTTCCTCTAAGTGTCATAGAGTACGAGACTTCCACACCAACTCTTCCTTGAATCAGAGCAATGATACTTTTGGGAGTCGGTGTTTCAAATTTTCCTGAATAATCTTCCTTCAGAATCGATGCAACTAGCGGTGGTGTTCCTCTTTTTCTGGTGCTTCCAGTCGAACTTGTCTTATAGCATGTATGAATTTTATTGTAAGTTCTAACCGTGAAAGCAGCTGAATTATTGACCCTTGTAACCCGCAAAGCCCATTTACAACCTTTTTTGCCTCACGACATTTCAAGACGTATCGATTCGTATCCGAGTTGCATAAGGTGGCTCCAAAACAGTTCTCATGCATTCCTTTCTCAACTAAATCTTTAACTGCTTGTTTACTTTCAAATTCTTGGTCAACCTCAAGATTCAAACCATCTTCCTATGCCTCCACACACCCGCTTGCTTCTTCAACACCTATTTGCTCAAGTTGAGCATGAATACCATCATCTTCCAGCCCATGATCAACCACATTATCCAAATCGGTATTGATGTCGTATTGTGATTGATCCTCACCAACTCTAATAATTGCATTCTCCAACGAATTAGTATCTGAAGTACTGTTTTGTTCGTCCTTTGAATCATTCGATTCACGATGTTCTATTCTAGCTTCCTTACCAGCATAAATACTTACAACCCTAGGACTAGCTTCAACATTTTTCCTACCACATTCATTAACCTCCTTAGAGTTTCCACCATGTGAACTTCTTCTATTTACTCCTGAAACATGCTCACTCATCAGAACCATTTCATTTATAACCTCAACGTGCAAGACACTTATTCTTTGCTCTGAGTCCATGGATGTAAGATAAAGATAAACATCATCGTCATTGCATACATCTGTTTTGATATGAGGTAGCACGACCAATGGAGTAAAACTCAATTGCAACTTCGTCTTAGATTCATCTGCCCCAACCTTCTTGCATATCCTAGACACTATATCTGAATAAGTTATCTCGCCCGGAGGTGATGTCCTAAACGATATACCATACGAGTCACCCTCTCGATGCCATTAAATCGAACCTTCAGATGTAGTGTAATTTTCTCCATAATCAAAATATACGTTTATAGAACTCATCGTCCCCTAAAAAATAATAAAAGTCAACATTAGCTCTCTCAGACCTTATTTGGTTATACCAGGTTAGACAGTTATACCAGTCAATTCTTACCAAGTTTCACCAAGTTAGACAATTTGTATAACTATATAAATGTCTAACTTGGTAAAACTTTGTAAGAAAACAATTATATCTGACCATGTTATACCAGTCAAATATTCACAAGTTAACCAATTGTACCAAGTTTTACATATTATGAACATCTATGGCCTTAGATTCACTACGATTAAACAACATATGACACATTTTTTTCTAATTCTACTACATTATCGACCTCTAGCTAAATCCAGTTTCTCATCCTTTCATCGCACATTGTTGTATAACAACCATTTAAATTTTGAAATCCCCCTATTTACAATTGCTAATGTTCTACTCTTTATCTATACTCTAATTGACCGTAAATTCCTTCAAACATCATATAATTTACCTCATTGAATACGAAATTACCTGGGTTTTGAGCTCTAGAGTCAATGTTGCAAGATTTGGATTTCGATTTTGAAGCTTGTTTCAATGGAGTTCAACATCAACGAAGAAGAAGATGGGAGGAGAGAGAAGATTTCAACTCTTTTTTGATTAGTTGATAAAACCTTTTTTCTGATTGGTTGTTGTTGTTTGAATTAGAAATCATTTTTGATTTAATTAGAAATCATTTTTTATGTAGAAGGGTAAAATTGGTTTTATGTAGAGGAGAGTATTTAGATTTTTCCTCACTTGGGAGTAATATAGAAAACATTATTGTATTTTGATGGTTAAATTAATAATTTAATTCTTTAAAAGGTGTAACATTATTGTTGTCGGAATACTTTACAAGATTTTCTTTTTGATGAGAGTTTTTCGTTTAGAAAAAATTTGAAAATTCTAACCAATGAAATTATAAAATTTAATGTTGAAACTCTAAGAAGTTGAAACATAAATATAATCCACTTAAACTATTTTTCAATTAATATATAAAAGATTATTTAAAAACATATATATTATATTTATTTTTAAAATAATTTTAATTTTTGTTTTCATTGTGATTTTAATTTAATTCTACTTCAAGTATTAGTTTCAGTTTTAGTTTTCATTTTAAATGTAATTTTAATTTTGATTGTAATTTTAGTTTTGATATTAAATTTAATTTTTATCAAATCCTTAATTTTAGTTTAGTTTGTTTGAACTACACGTTTTTTAAATAAAATATTGAATATATATTTTTAATAAAAATATGTGGGATCAACTCTCAACTAATCATAAACTTGAAATTAATATAACACAAAAGCTAAAAAACAAAAGTAATATAAAAAGAAAAATAAATACGAAACGTTTGTGGGACCCTCTGTTTACTGTTTTTCTTCTTCATATTTACTTTTATAGCACGATCGCTCGACACAAATTCATGACACTAAAATAATTGGCTATTAGAAAAATTAGTCGCCAGTCGCTAGTTTCGGTCGCAGCGTCATGTCGCTGGTTGAGCAGTGACCAAACGAACAGTAAACTTGTTGTTGTCGCCGGTCGTTATCGCTAGAGACCGGCAAATGAACACCCTCTATAGCACAATTTTCTTAGTATTAGGAAGACAAAGCTTCTCTCAACATTGCCACTGCATTTTCCATTTATCCTCAGCGGAAATCCACCAGAACTTTTTCATGGCGTTGTTCAAGTTCTCACATAGACATGACATATATATCAGCACGATCATAGCAATGAATTTTTGGAGCATATATTTTCCGCTCTGTGATAATTTTCGAGAGAACCATCCACTCAATCTTGACTTTTGTTTCTCTCCAATATAGCTCAACATCCAAATTTTAGAACCATTAAAGCACTCCAACAAACCCAAATATGTTCCATGACCTTCTTCATTATACATGTTTAGATTATTTTGTATCTGACCTTAATACCTTCATCGATGTTTGCTCCCAAAGGTAATTGAGGATTAAGCCACGTTAATCAATTTTCCCATAGCTGATTCTTATGTCTGCAGAATCGTTTCAAGACTTCACATTGTTCCATAGTAACCTTGCACAGGAACAAGGTATCATCGCCAAATTAGAGAAGATGAATCATTGGTTGTGAGGAAGAGAATTGAATCTCTTGCAACAAACCATCACATTCAACTTTGGAAAGTAGGTGTGTTAATGCAAAAAAAGGCAAATCGATCTATTTCTCATGAAAACCCAACGCCTCCATTAACTTTTTCATGTAAGTCCATTTACCTCTATCATATTCCTTTGACATATATGTTTTTATGGCCATAAACTCCTTTTAAATAGTTTGAGGAGTTCTTAAACTATTAACGAGTTCATGTGCGATCAAAATGTTGTCCAAAATCATTCTTTTTGCGACGAATGCAGATTGAGTCGAAGAGATAATAATTGACAGCAAAGGTTTTAACCAAGCTACCAAGACTTTGTAAACAATTTTATAAAGCACTAAACACAAGCTTATAGGGTGCATATCACTCATGGTGGGTGTGATCTCCTTCTTCGAAAATTAGACAAAAAAGAATGTGACTCTAATCCGACGGCAAGGTGCAGAGTTAAAAAAATTCAAGAACCTCCTAAGTTACTTTAGGTCTGATGATATCATAATACTATTGGAAGAACAAACCATTCATCTCATCCACTCCCGTAACACTCAAGGGGTTGATAGCAAACAACACCTGCCTAGTTTTTTACCTTGTAACGTTACTCACAAATTGATCATTCATTTCAGAGTTGACTTTTCTCTGAAAACCATCAAAAATAGAAGCGAAATCATGTAGTAAAGTAGAACGGAAAGTACAAAGTTGTAATGTCCCCTTTAGCCTCCTCAGGTTGTTGTGTTATGCCATTTTTCACCGAGATATGAAAATACTTCGTATTCCGGTTCATGCTTGCTACAATCTTAAATAACCAATACATTTTTTTATATATGGAAATTTCAAAAGAAAATAGATAATTTTTAACAATATATAATCTCCATGCAAGTTTTCCAATACCTAATGTCTCTATCAAAACTATTATATATGTAATTCTTAAATGACATTGCATCTCATCCAAAACTATTTTATTTATTATGGATATCAATTTATTTTAAATTACTTTTTTTTAACGTCTTCAATTTGCATTAAGAACTCGTTCGGTCTTCATACAATATGTTTTCTAAACCATATGGGATAAAATTAAAACATATATAAGATATTTGTCGAAGAGGTTTCTTTGCAATTTTGTCTGCAGCCTTGTTCGAGTGTCTTGGTATCCAGGTGAACTGAACTTCATCAAATCGTTCCTTCCAAGTGTGAATTTCCTGTAATAAGTTACGAAGACCGAAATGAATGGATCTCTTCTCAACTAGGTATGCTAGAGCCTTATTGTCTCCTTCGGAAACACATGCCCTATAGCCACGCATCCAAGATTGTTGCACCCCAACTAGAAGCGCCTGCATATCCATCTCTAATGAGTCGTGACAATTCTTCAACTTCGTCGTGCCTGCACATAGAAAATCTCCAGCGTGATTTCGTAACATCCAGTCCGCTTTGTTGTTATCACGATCATCCCGAGCACCATCATAATTACACTTACTGAAAGGTATCACTGGCCTTTGCCATTCAGATCGTCTAGCCGAGAAAGTTGAACGTGGCAGCACCCTAGCTAGCTTCATTGTGCACTCCATTGTATCATCTTTTGCATGTTGCATATCCAGCAACCATGCTCTATGTTTCTTCTGATAGACTAAGAGATTTCGACTTTTCCATAGGCGCCAAAGGATCCACACGGGTAGTTGTTGTTGAAAAGGAGTGAGAGTACTATGTAAACAATTATCAATGATAATTTGCATATTCTGTTCGAAGCTAATGGTGTGATCCAAGAACTCAGGCAGTGAAACCGATGATGCGCGCCAAATATGCGCGGCATGAGGGCAGAGGAAGAATAAATGATTCATATCTTCCTCTGTTGAGCAGCACCGTCGACACTGTCCATCAGTATCAAAACCACGATATCGTAAACAGGCACCAACCGGCAGCGCAAGGGAGAGAATTCGCCAAAGAAAGTGTTTTAACTTTGGAGTTACTCGCAATTTCCAAAGGAGCTTTTTGATGCACGGATCACCAGGCGGTGGGGGAGTATTTTTTGTTGATGAAGTAAGATGCTGGGCTAACCAATACCCCGACTTAACAGTGTAAAACCCATCACGTGCATAATGCCAACCGAACTGATCATCCGTTTTTCTCGTAGTTAGAAAAATTGAAATTATTACTTCAACATCAGCTGGAGTGAAGTGAGCTTGTAGCTTCGGGTAGTCCCACTGACCGCGGTCATTGAGAAGATCCGAAACATGGTCCAATGGGGAAACCGGTCCCAATAATCGATGTGGAGGTCGTGGTGGAGACACAGGTAACCAAGGATCGGACCATATATGAGTATGAGTCCCATCTCCGATGACTACTCGTAAACCCTTGTATAGGAGGTCACAACCCACAAGCAACGAACACCACATAAATGATGGTTTTGAGCCTGTTGTTGCTTTTATAATACTTGAATGTGAGAAGTACCGACCTCGTAAAATTCGTGAGGCCAGACTCGCAGGATTTTGTATAATGCGCCAGACCTGTTTTGCAAGAAGGGCGTCATTGAAATTCGCAATATCCCGGAAGCCCAGACCTCCTTCATTCTTGGAATGACTCATCCTTTTCCATGAATACCAATGCATTCCGCGTCGACCACTTCCTTTGCTCCACCAGAATTTGGAGATTTCACTCTCTATCTCTTCACAGATGCCAAGCGGGAGCTTGAAGCAATTCATTGTATAAACAGGAAGTGCAAGTGCCACTGTCTTTAATAGGATTTCCTTTCCAGCTTCTGACAGAAATTTATTTGACCAGTTTGCCGTTCTTTGCTTGACTCTCTCAACGATGTACGTGAATACCTCCTTCTTCTTTCTGCCTACATGTTCAGGTAGTCCCAAATAGCTCCCATGACCCCCATCGTTTGAATGTCAAGAATTCGTCGGAGCTGTGTTTTAACGTTATCTCGTACTCGAGACCCAAAAGTGACGGCCGATTTGTGAAGGTTGACGGCCTGTCCTGATAATTTCTCATACACCCCTAGAGTTCTCCTTATTGTTCGTGCAGATTGTGGGTGAGCATGACAAAAAATAACGCATCATCGGCAAAGAAGAGATTATGTACTGTTGGCCCCATAGTACTAATCTTAATGCCTTTGATTTTTTTATGTCGTGCTTCTTTATTGAAAAGATGGGTAAGGACTTCCGCACACAAAATAAAAAGATAAGGTAAGAGAGGGTCACCTTGACGAATGCCACGCGTTGGCGCGATACACCCTTGAGGCGAGCCATTGATCAATACCGAGAAAGTGACAGTTTCAACACACTTCATAATCCATGAAATCCAAGTCGAAGAGAAACCCATAGCAGTCATAGTATCTCGTAAAAAATGCCATTCAATGCGGTCATACGCCTTAGATATATCCGTCTTCACCGCCATATATGATTTCGCCCACCGTTTCCGCGATTTCAATGAATGGAGGATTTCGTGAGCAACTATGACATTATCGACGCCTTGGCGTCCAGGAATGAAAGCCGCTTGGTTGTCAGAGATGATTCGATCAAGATAGCCTTTGAGGCGGTTCACAAGAATCTTAGAGATGATCTTGTAAGAAACATTACAAAGTGCTATTGGACGAAAATCCGCCATTGTTTTCGGAACATCTACCTTAGGCAGGAGGAAAAGATTAGTATGGTTACTCTGATCAGCCATGACACCCTCCTCAAAAAATCGTCGTATGTCTTGAACTACATCTTCCTTTATCGTGGTCCAGAATTGTTGAAAGAAAGACGCTGTGAACCCATCAGGGCCTGGCGCTCTGGTAGGCCCTATTTGTAAAAGCGATTGGTAAATTTCATCTTCTGTGACTGCACGAGCAAGGGATTCATTCATTTTTGGGATGATCTTTTGCGGGAAATCGCAGAAAACAGCGGACTTCGTGGCTTGATAATCACGCTGGTGAATCGTACTAAAGAGATTTGAGAAATATTGTGAAGTGGCAACTCCGACTTCCTCATCACCCCGATAAATATGCCCTGCACCATCTTCAATAGCCAATATACGGTTTCTAGCTAGTCTCGATTTTGCAGAAGCAAAAAAGAACTTTGTATTCCGGTCTTCCTGAGCAAGCCAAGTATTTCTGCTTTTCTGCTTCCAGAAGTGTTCCTCATCTTTATAAGCTTGAGAGAGTTGTTGTTTAAGTGAAATCAGTTGCTCCGTAGTTCCCCCAAATGTTTGAGCATGCTCCAAATCTTTCCGCAAAGCGGCAATACGCAAAGCAGCATTTGGTACATTTTGTCGTCGCCAATGAGATATCGTATGTCGCGATGCTACGAGTTTCTCTTACAAATGATTATGATGTTGTCGGGTCGATGTCCATGTGTTGACCACTATTTGACGGAACTCTTCATTTTCAGCAAGTTTATTGTCATAACAAAATCTACCTCGACGAGTGTCAATATTCCTAGAAGTAGATATCACCAAAGGCCTATGATCGGAGCCTTCAAAAGGAAGGAATTCAACTAACGCCGAGGGGTATTGAGCTAACCACTGGGAATTTGCCATCGCTCTATCTAGACAGCACCATACCGTATGGGTTCGGCGTTTACCCATCCAAGTAAATTTGTTCCCAACACTCTTCAAGTCCGTAAAACCACATGTAGCTATCATTCTCCGGAAGGTGTCAAAACTACTCTCGAGTCTCCTAGGTCCACCTTTCTTCTCGTCATTGGATAAGATCTCATTGAAATCACCGGTTATAAGCCATGGTTCAGTTCTTGTAGTAGAAATTCTTTCAAGTCGTTCCCAAAGTATATGACGATTAGATGGTTCGGGAAAGCCATACACAAAAGACAAGTAGAAAGATAATTCATTAAACTTGATTTCAAGATCTACAAGGTTTGCATCAGAAAAACAAAGGGAAACAGAAACAGAATGCTTAATAAAAATAGTTATACCCCCACTAAAGCCTACAGGAGGTACGGTGATAACCGAATCATAACCGAGATCACTACAAATGTCTCTAATGTAATCATCTTGTTGCTTAGTTTCCAGAAGGCAAATGATGTCCGGGAGGTACTTCTTTCGTATCTCCTTGAGGCGTCGAACTGTCAAGGCAATGTCCAATCCTTGACAGTTCCAAACCGATGTATTCATGGCGAAACTGGTGGTTTCGGGCCCACCTCGCCTCGCACAGCATCTTTAGTAGCACCACTTAACTCTCCCTTCTCACGTATCTGGACCTTACTCCTGTCAGAACCGAAATCATCCTCCACCGATTTACGCTTGAGATGTACCCGTGTGTCTCCTCCATCTGTTACAGAAAGCGGTGGAGACAAATTCATCTCATTCACAATATCGTCAGTACCTGGCAAAGGAGAGTTCATCGAATCATCTTCCATGAGTATCACTTCCGTGTCGGAGTTTTCATCCACCTGATCAGACAAATCCTCAAAGCTATCATCCACAGGCACCAGCTCCACAACCTGGTCAGATCCAGCCATTCCTGCAGGCTGCCGCGGGATTTGGACTGCTTCTGGATGTGCTTGACGATGCTCCAAGCCATCCTCCATTCGGTCTAGAGGCTCATACCCTCTGTTTCCATTCTCCCTCATACCATTTATCTCAGAAGCCTCTTCATCATTGATCTCCCGGAGAACTACGCCACCATTCGGGTTCTGCGGCGGTGGAGGCTCCATTCCATCATCTCCGTCACTCATATCCGACTCGCCACCATCGTTATGAAGTAAGCAGCAACCCGAGTCATGGTTAATTCTGCCACAGACATCACAAAAGCCACGCAATCTTTCGTAATGAAAAGTGAGTAGAGTATTAACTCCCTGTGTAAATTGGAAGTGCCTTTGAAATCGCAGTGGCAAGTTGATGTCCCAGTTAATTTGCACACGAACAAACGCAGCCCGAACTGCCGCCGCCGGATCGTAGTCTATGTTCATCAATGGACCCAAGGCACGGCCAACATGAGCCACAACTTCACGGTTCATATACTGGTAAGGTATACCGCGGACCTGCACCCAAAACCTGATGAAATTCATCATCAGTGGGTTCATGAGCGGCGTCCACCTTTCGAGAATGAGCATGCGGTCGGCGAAAGCCCATGGACCGCGGCGGAGGACAGACAACATCAGGTCTTCAGAGGGAAATACGAATTGAAACCGGCGATTTTCAACTATTCGACCATGAGCAATACCATTGAGGCCCCATATCCTTGGTAAGTTTGCGACAATCGCTCTGATGTTTTGACGCCGTGGCATCACCGGCCTCCCAATCAGGATGAACCGGTTCTCTTCCTCAGCCTGCCTCACAATAGCCGGCGGCAGGGGATAGGATCGTCATCAACGCCAAGGTCGAGATCCTGGAGATTACGGCGTAGGTTATCAGCCATTTGAAAGAGGAACATATTAAAACGGAGAAGGGAAAGGAGATTTGCAGATCTGTTTTGATTTTGGGTTGGAGATTTGTGGAAGTTATGGAAGTAAAAAGATCGATAAATACTCAAACCATCATGATTGGAAAGAGAAATCGTGGGGGTTTCATCAAGATCGTGGGTGGGGAAGTTATTGACCACGATCTCGGAGAAGCAGAACTCAACCGCCCAGGCGGCGGCGAGGTAACCGGCGACGGCGAGTTTGTGAATCGCCGTTATTAACAAAGCAAAACGCATCGTTTCTTTCTCGTTCTATTCTCTCATACTTTTTTATTTTAAATTACTTTTATATAAGTTTTTGCACAATATTTTTGGTTTTTTATTTAACTAATTTTAACAAAAATAATTGTATGGTGATTGTATATATTATTTGGTTGACTGATAAATATAAAAAGAAAATTTAAGAAAAAAGTCAAAATATAATCTCGAGAAGATCTTAATCAACTAGTTTGCTTTAATATGCATAAATATATTACATATAACTTATGCAATACGTTAAATGTTTTATCTATGGTTGGTAATATATATACGAGGTCAACCTTACATATACATGAACAAACTCCAAATAAAAGGCAATGAATATCTCTACTTGAAAATGATGACCGTCAAAGATTTATAAATACTAGGAATAATATCACAGTAATGATCACAAATCAAATAAATACAGTTTTATATAAGTTAAACTATGAAAGTGAACAAGCAGAAAGTGTGTCTAGCCACCATATTAATGGTGATAGCGATTCTATCAATTTCTCAAAATACGAATGGTAATAATGATCTTGTCCATGGTCCAGTGTCAGAGGAAGGGTTGCTACCAGATCCACCATCTTGTGGGGAAGACGCAAAAAAAATTCCAAATTGTGTAGAGGCAGTGAAACATTTCCGTTTCAATGATATCAAAAAGGAATGTTGCACAGCTCTTCTTGGTCTTTCAAATCATTGTTTGGGGACTTTGTTTCCATTGGGTATCATCTCTCGTACTCTGCTTAAGATTACATGCAAAATATTGGGTATAGGCGCTTAATCACCTTTTTTTTATGAATAGTTTGTTCTTCTCAATTTATGTAGTGCTGAAACGAGTAATAATTTATAATAAAGGTATGTTGCAAGCACAAATTCTTATTTTGGACCTTTGCTGTCTCTTTGTTTTGTCTAATTAGAAATACTTAAGGTTTCTTGTATTACTTTAGGTTACAATAACTCCGAAAGTTTGAAATATGTTTTTACGCTGACTTTGCAAATTAGTATGCAATTTTCTTCAATGTTCTCTCTTCATATTTATGGAATCATTTTACAGTACATCATTCGTCGTAAAGGTTTCAGAAGTATTAGAGCATGTTTATTAGGGGTTTTTAACCCGCTTTTTAACTAATTTTTAATTAAAAAATAAAAAAACAAAAACAAAAGTGTTAAGATACCGTTTTTTCCGGCTCTTAATTAAGAGCCGGTTCTTGTTGGACTTCTTAGTTTTTTTTGGATCAGAACAATTTCATTTTCGGATCGGTTTCGGTTCCATTTCAGATCCGTTTTTTTGTTTTTTGGTTTTTGGATCCGTTACGGATCCGTTTATGATTTTTCGGGTTTCGGTTCCGTTTCAGATCCGTTTAAAATATCCCGGTCCGAATCCAAGATACCCAAAAATATATCCAAAATACCCGAAAATACTCGAAAGTATCCGAAATAGAAAGATTCGAAGATTTGTTTCGGTTTGCGGATCCGTTTAAAATTTCAAGAACCGGCCCGAAGATCCGAATGCCTAGATTTTTTGGTCAGAACTACTTCATTTTCGGATCGTTCGCTTCGGTTTTTTCGGGTTTTTTCTTTTTTCGGTTTCTTTTTTGGTTTTTTATGATTTCTCGGGTTTCGGATCCGTTTCGGATCCGTTTAAAATTTCAAGAACCAATTTTTAAGAATCCATTTTGAATTCTTGCAATAATAGCAAAAAAATGTTTAGCATTTTTATTAATTTAAAATTCCCTAAGAACCCTTTAGGGGTTCTTAGGGATAAACATGCCCTTAGGTTTTGACATGCTTGTATATTTTTTAACTAGGTGGTGTTCCCGCGTTTTACGCAGATTTAAAAGTTATGACTTATATTATACAAAAATTTCATCTTTTAAATAGTGGTATACAAAAATGTAAGATTCTACATACTATAATTGAAGTTAGATATAAAAGTTTAATATGTGAGTGTGAAATTATAGATAAATCTAGATATCAAATCTATACTATTAAAATAGAAGCACAACAAACTCTATTTACGTGTGATATTATCCATTTTTAACTCTTATATTAATATTAATTATGCTTATATCAATGCATAATAACTTAATTATTCATACTCTTATTTAATATATATTATTTCTTCTATTTTGTATATTAAATTATACATATAGAAAATCATTTAATATATTTTATATTTTATGCATCATTAAATTAATCATGAAAGAGAAGTTATATATTGGATGTTATATTAAATTATACATATGACAAACTATCTACAGATATCTTATACTTTGTATATTAAATTATATATATGGCAAACCAACTAAATATATCTTATATTTTATATATCAAAATAATCATGCAATACAATATGATTATTGTATAAGATATATTTAGATCCTATACTCTATATACATTTATACATTCTTATATTTTATAAATTATATTTTAA
>OVAN01008515.1:0-18051 GCA_900406275.1 Anastatica hierochuntica | reverse complement strand
GGATGTTTCTATCATTAATAAAGACATCCTTCTCATTAGTTTCTCAACAATAAATCGTTTATAAACCGTTACGAATTCCAACAATATACACATATAAATACACACACATATGGACATTCAATAATGGATTACCAAGTCACTATATTATAAATTACCAAAGTGTTTTATTTTTATCTTTTTTAATGTTTAAACTTTCTCAGAAGCCAGATGAGTTGGGGGACAACGATTGACTATTTGTGTTGTCTTTTTAATTTTTTTTAAAAATAATCTAGATTTTTGGTTTTCTCCTCTAAACATTTTATTGAGTTATGATTTTTTTTGGTGACCGATGTGCTTATATGGATGAAAGAAAAGTTTCTTAACTTTGCTCTTTTAGCAAAGCATTCGGTTCAAAAGATGTATAGTTTGGTTTATGGTGCAATTTTAACGCTGATAATAAGTTTAAAAGGTGGCAAAATTTAGGTTGTTAGTTGTCACCAATTATTATAGACTATTGTAGAGTTCACGCTATGCATAGTGTTTGGGGGGTTTTTTGGACGTTCTTCGATGGAGAAGAACAAGAACAAGGTGATCGATGGTTTTCGGGTTTTAAAGAGGAGAGATGAGCGAAAGAGGCAAAAAGATATGCAAAAGACTCTTCTTTATTTATCAATAAGAGGTCGATTACAATAATGTATAAGTTTTTGGGTATAAAGTCTAGGATTCCGGATCCTTGAATTAGGGTTCTTCCCTTTATATTTATAGCTTTCGAGTTAGGTTTTTTCCATTATTTTATGGATAACTCTTATATTCGAGCTTATCATACAAAAGGAATATTTCCCAGATTCAATAAGGTCTTTGTCTTTATCTCTTAAGATCTTAGACCAACTTAGGGATATCCGCCCTACCTTGGCTATGGCCTCGGCTTGGCGATGGTGTCCTTGGGTATGGCCTTGGTTAGCACCTACAACTAGGGGATTTATCTATGTTTCTTTGGTCTAGGCTATGGCCAGACTCTAAGGGAATAAAATTACCCCTAATAGTTGCCCCCACTCTTCATTTTCCACGTGTGGGATTTGAAGAGTAGATCATGTCTTAAGAGTTTTCGGTTCATACCTTAGTTTTGGGGTCGACTTTGTGAAAGTAATAAAAATAAGAAAAACTCTCGCCATGGCTTCCGATGCTATGGCTTCATCCTTGGTGAGTCTCATTAGCGCTTACTGGGCCGCATCTTCTAGATGATCTCTTTGGCTTGACCTCCATGGCGTAATATGGGTTTCTCTTTTTGCCTTCAGCCCATAACTGCTAGGGTTATATAGGCGGGAAAGTGATGAGTCTTGGTCATTTCACTTTTTCACTTGTCTCCTAAAAGTCAGGTTAGGGTTTTCTCTCGAAAGGCCACCACTTCCTCTGCTTTTTCCAGTAAGTCCTAGGCACATTTCCAGTAGATCTGGCTTTCTTTTATCCTTAGTAGCGATTGTGCTGAGATGATGGCAGTAGATCTTCGATTTTTACTTAGGGATTTCACAATTGATAATCTTTTTCGTAGATCTTTAAGCGGTTTTTGACCATTTCTCCTTTGATTCTACAGATCTCTAACAGTTCCCGTCGTTTGCGTCTCTGCCGCTTCAACTTCCAGTACTAAGGTAATGTTTTTCTCTGATCTTTGAAGCAAATCGTTGTGCTTCAAGTTCTGATCTCTATGACAACCTCGTGGAGATCGCTAAAGTTTAGTTTTTAACATCTCATCATCCATTTATAGACATGCAACCTGACCGTTCTTCTTCTGGCTCATAGGTTCGAGATGAGATCATCAAAGATTTAGACTCGCTTAGGAGACTCTTTGGCTTCCCCGATTTCGAGGATCGCCTCTAGACTTCTTCTCTGGTCCAAGGGTGGAGACCTCGTCAAGACAAGGAATCTGGGCTAAAGCTTCACGTCGATCTCTCCCTGGTGCTTTAGACTTGGTGCAGATCTGTCCTTTGTGGTCTGACCTTGTCCATCATGGGAAGGCCTATCATGACCACCTGGTGCAGATCTGTCCTTTGTGGATAAGCACTCTGGATCCAAGGAAGGGAGGCATCCTTAGCCTTAACAGAAGTCAGGCCACACCATTAGCTTAAGGTCATGCGGGTTCTAGGATATTGCATGGCTTCTCAGTGTAGCTTAGTCGTTAGTGATGTACTGATGAGACCCAATGTAATAGCTTCCATTCTTCTAGTAAACGCTTTGTAGTATTTGTCTTGTCATCATTCATTTGTTAGAAATGTTCGGATGATGTAATAAAATTCATGGGCTCCTTCGCCTTTTGTTTATCTAATATCAAAACTTGTCGCTATGGCATTTTATCACATTTGATTGGGCTTCCACTCCTTTGACCCATTCTTTGCCTTAGCCTTGGCTTTAGGCTATGAGAATCTGAACTTGCTTCCGAGGTAGCCGTTGTCTTTGAATCCTACATATGGTTACCTTTTTGTGACCTCTCTTTTGTCATCTTAGGGGTCCATAGTAATCGCCTTATTGCAAGAATTTCATTCCCACAAATGGAGGCCATGACCAATCTACTATTTCTTCAAGTGGCAAAAGTCATGATACCCTCGATTGCTTTTTATTAAAGGCCACGAGAATCAACAAACGTCATCTCGATTTGTACGCTTTGGTTTTTTCTAGCACCGTATTTTACCCTGTGTGGGTTTCTTTACGGGTGTTGAACTTCTTTCGGTTTTTTGCGCCTTGGAGCTTGTCCTTAGATTGTTTGGCCTCGAAGCTCTTGCGAGTTTGAGCTTCGAAACTGTTGTCCTTGACAAACCGTTAGGGCTTTCATCCCACCTCATGCTCAGTTCCTTCTTGCTGCTTTTCACTCCCTCGACCTCTTTAATGTTCGGTCATCTTCTTAGTCTATTGTTTTGGTAGACATGCTCTATCGAGGAGACACCGAATCAATATTATAACCTTGGTGAATCACAGCAGAGGCCTTTGCAACCAACGGGTTTGCGCTGGATGCGCTAGATTATCTCCATACTCCTTTCTGAAGGTATGGGTTGTGGATTATGGATCCACCTTGTTTGATCCCGTTAGGTCCATGGCATAGGTTAGGTCCTTGAGTTCTCTTATGAGTTTTAGGGCTCTCTTGCTCTCTGGACATGACATCCAGATTCACGGGGCTCTCAATATTGGGTGGCGGGAGTGCTATAATCTATTGGTTCTGGCCGCTCTAATGGGGCCTAGACATCCATAGCTTTGGTAGGTCCACGGTCTTTCGTCGTTGAACCTGCATTCAAAGAAAAAGGTGGGGCACATGGCCCTTGGTGGACTATGGTCTCTTGGGCATTAGATTTACAAATTTTTCATATTTGATATCTAAGCCCTGGGGCACATGGCCTAGAGAATCATGGGTCCGTGGTGGTCTTAACCATTAGTTGGGTCCTCAAGCCCTTGGTGAGCTAAGGCCCCCTGCTAACTTTACGTCGTATGAGTTGCGAATTCATAAGCATTTAGTTAACATGCCTTAGTCTCGATTGGGATCCATGTTTTAATACATGAGATCGGTGGCCACACCTGCCTCTGGGCACAAGGCCTCTTTGGACATTTAGTCCCTCGGCCGAAGCCTTATTGACACTGTGTGTCACAGTTTTAGCTAGTTTTATAGTAACGGACCGGTTTTAAGTTTTTCTATGAGTCGCATACTAGGATGGACAGGGGTGTACATATCCATTAATTTTTGTTAACACATAGTTTTGATGCATTGCATCTACCATCATTAGGATCTGGTCCGCTTTTCGCCACAACCTTTCAACCATGGTTTTTGGGATCTCGTCCGCATTCCGCCATGAACTTTCGGCCATGGTTTTTAGGATCTGGTCCGCATTAGATGGATCATAGTTAGAAGTCCGTCCGCATTCCGCCATGACCTTTCGGTCATGATTTTTAGGATCTTGTCCACATTATATGGATTTTTTTTGCCACAAGGCCTTGGTTGATTTCTTAGGAGTTTTTAAAAGATGTTATATCTTATTTCTCCAAAGGAAATCAGTTTTCTTTTCTTTAAATAATGTATTTCAAGACCTACAGTTTCTTTCATCAAAGAATAGCGGAAATTTTATTAAATAATTGAATTCTAATAAAAATGATGGCCATCTCATGGCTGAGAAGAAGTGCCACGGCTCGCACCAAGGCCTTCTCGCCTAGAGTTGGTAGATCAGCTGTGGATGGCATTCCAGCTGTTCCGTTATTTTGTACCCCCGTGCTCCCAACATGCTCGTCTCTTGCCTGTGGCCTTGCCCCCTTGACCGGTATGCGGCAGTATTCTTCGAGGGCTGCTATCTTTGTGAAATGGCTCGACAGAGTTTTCTATGGCAGTGGCCATCGAGCGGGGCTTTGGAGAAATGGGTCTGAGGGTTATCTGGTAGCATAAGCAGGCCCGTTCCTGATCTCCTCTGATTTCCCTTATTCCCTAGAGTGTTGGGAATTTCTAGGATTGATGTAGAATTGATGGAACAACCTTCATATCATGTATCTATGGCCTCCCTATTATTGCGTTGTACGCCGTGGAGCAATCTATGATGAGGAACTTGGTCCTTTGGTTGACACTTCTAGCGTATACTGGTAGAATTACTTATCCCATAGTTTGCTTTACTTCGACATTGAATCCAACTAGGGAAGTGGATTTTCTGGTGATTTCTTCTTCGTTTAATCTCAAGCCTTCAAAGGCAATTGTGAAGATGATTTTAGTTGAGCTGCCATTGTCGATGAGGATTCGCCTCATAAAGCAGTTCACAACTTTCAGTGATATCACCAGGGCATCATGGTGCGGAGTTATAACTTCTTCTCCGGTATTAGTTGTGAAGCTTATTAAGCTCGGGCCATCTTCGCGCTCTCTGCTAATCGCCATGACATCTAATCCGTGGTTGATCTTGGCAGCACGAGTGCTTCTCTTGGCAGTAGAGATTGTCACCCTGTTTACTTCCGATCCTCCAGTAATGAAGTTGACATTATAATCGTGCCTTGGCGAATCAGGCCTCGACCCCATGGGAACATCATTCTTGGTCTGTTCATGAATGAGTGCCCTTCCTCTTTCTGAGAGGAACTCTCGTAGGTAACCCTTTCTGAGCATCTCATTCACTTCGAGCCTTAGCTGAAAGCAATCCTCCGTTAGGTGACCGTGGTCGTGGTGAAAATTGCACCACTTAGACGTGTCCCTCTTGTGCTGAGGGGGTCGCATCTTTACAGGCCACTTGACCTTTCTGAACATACGTCCCATCAGAGTCACTATCTCAGTCGGGGATATCACCATGCTGGACATGTCAGGCCAAGTCATGGGCACGTACTTCTCGTGCTCTTCTTTTGCCAAGGGCTTTCGCCATCCTCTGGGCCACCCTTGGCGGAGTTTTTAGGTCAAGACCTAGCATTAGGCTTATCGTCCCTGGCGGCCTTGGAGTGACCATGACTTTTGGGATTATTTCTCTGCGCCAGTTGGGCCTGATAAGCTGGGTCTTCTTCCCATTTAATTTTGTCCCAGGTCTTGGAGAGTACGTCCTCCATGATATGGCAGGGGTACTTAGTGAGGTCCTTGTACAGGTCGCCATCGTGCAGCAGCCCCTGCCTAAAGGCTGAGATGGTCGTGGAGGCGACACAGTTGGGGACTGACACCTTCACCCCATTGAATCGGTGGAGAAACTCTCTCAAGCTCTCGCCAGGGCATTGCTTGATCCGGTAGAGATCATCGGAATCATGTCTCAAAACTCGGCTGCTAGCGAGCTGCTCAACGAAGCAATCTGTCAGCATGGCAAAGAAGTCGATAGAGTCGTTGGCAAGGTTGAGTACCACAATAGCGCTGGACCTGTGAGGGTTGCTCCAAATCCTTTGCACATATAGACCTCCAAGTGTTGATAGCCGATGGGGGCAGTGAGAATGCGTTGGCGATACTGCAAGATGTGCGTGTCTGGATCGGTGGTCCGTCGTATAGAGTCATGGTTGGCCAAGAGAACCTCTTGGGTACTTCGTCATAAGCAATACCGTCAATGAATGGCGTATCTGCGTAGATGTTGGGAGCGCTCCAAATAATCGGTGGAGCTACTCTCGAAAAACTCTTTATCATGTTCTCCATGGCCTCTAGCCTCCTCGTTAGGAGGGCTTCCACACCAAGGGCCTTGTTCACGTTACCTCGTAGGGTTTGTTAGGGCCGTTTCTGTGGTAGGATCCAGGAGTCCGGGTGAGACCTGAGCTTGGAGTCTGATGCGTCGGAGCCTCCTTAACGACCTTCAGTGGCATCTCGCCTAGGGTCTGCATCGACGTGACCTTTCTTTTGAATATGGCATGCCTCTCATCGTCTTCGCCATCGTCTTCAAGCATGTCAGCATATGTTTCCGCTGCTAAGGCTTTGAGGACCGCGTTCTCGTCTTCTAACTCTTTTAGACGAGATTCGTTTTCTTTTAGTTTCGCCGTGATCAGCTCATACTCCTGAATCTTTGTCGTGATATGCTCGTGCTCTTGAAGCTCCGCCGCGATCACCGCGTCGTCGGCTGACTCGGGTACTTTTTCTTTGGTTGGATTCACATCTACTTCCTCAGATACAAATTCGAGGTTTTTGCTACCTACTGGTTCGGATGAACTGCCAATTTCGCTCATCTTTGATGCTTTGTTCTTGTTGGAATCTTCCCCTCCTTCTAGTGNCTTTTGGGGGGGGGGGGTTTGGACGTTCTTTGATGGAGAAGAACAAGAACAAGGTGATCGATAGTTTTAGGGTTATAGAGAGGAGAGATGAGCGAAAGAGGCAAAAATATATCCAAAAGACTCTTCTTTATTTATCAATATGAGGTCGATGACAATAGCGTATAAGTTTTTGGGTGCAAAGTCTAGGATTTCAGATCCTTGAATTAGGGTTATTCCCTTTGTATTTATATATTTCGAGTTAGGGTTCTTCCATTTATTTTATAGGTACTCCTTTATTCGAGCTTATAATACAAAAGAAATATTTCCCAGATTCAATAAGGTATTTGTCCTTATCTCTTATGATCTTAGACCGTCTTAGGGGATATATGCTCTACCTCGGCTATGGCCTCGGCTTGGCGATGGTGTCTTTGGCTATGGTTTTGGTTAGCACCTACAACTAGGGGGTTTATCTATGTATCATTGGTCTAGGCTATGGCCGAACTCTAAGGGAATAAAATTACCCCCAAAACGAAGGATTTCTTCCATATATGATTGTTGATAAGTTACATAATATATAAACTTCTTTCTAATAACTAATGTTTTATTGCGTTTTTGTTTTTTATTTTGCATTCATAACTATACTAATTTCTTATATTAATTTTTTATTTACATTTTGTTTTTTTCTTTCATCCATGTTTCAATTTACACTATTAATAATCTTTTCAATTTACGATTTGATATTTTTTTTTACACCTATTTTTTTAGTATTCATCCCTTTCCAATTTCTTTTGTTTTTCTCTAACACTTTTATCATCTTTTCCCTTTTTATTGTTTCTTTTTGTTTTCATTTTTTTTTTACAATTTTATTTTCCTAGTTCCTGTTGGGGGTCAATTTATTCTCTTAGAGTTCGGCTATAGCCTCAACTAAGGAGACATAGATATAACCCCCTGGTTGTAGGTGATAACCCAGACTATAGCCAAAGACACCATCGCCAAGCTGAGGTCATGGCTGAGGTAGGACGGATATCCCCTAAGTCGGTCTAAGATCTTAAGAGATATGGACAAATACCTTAATTAAATCTAGGGAAATATTCCTTTTTTATGATAAGCTCGAGTATAGAAGTTATCCATAAGATAAATAGAAACCCTAACTCGAAAAGCTATAAACACCAAGGGAAGAACCCTAGTTTAAGGGACCCCCGATCCTATTCGACCTAAGACTTTGAAATACACACATATTGTAATCGACCTCTTGTTCATCAATAAAGAAGAGTCTTTTGCATTATTTTTATATCCCTTTCGCTCATCTTCTTCATCCTTGATCTCTCCCTCAAAAACTCTAAAACCATCAATAAATTTGTTCTTGTTCTTCTCCATCGAAGAATGTCCAAAAAACCCAGAAACAGTTTGGCGCTAGAAGGAGGGGGAAATTTCAACAAGAACAAAACATCAAAGAAGAGTGAATCCCACAGTTCATCCGAACCAGGAGGTAACGAACACCTCGAATCTGTGTCCGAGGAAGTAATTGTAAATCCAGCCAAAGAGAAAGTACCCGATACAGCCGACGACGCGGCGATCGTGGCGGAGTTTCAAGAGCACGAGCAGATCGCGGTATAGCTACAGGAGTACGAGCTGATCGCGGTGAAACTAAAAGAAAATTTAGCTCGTCTACAGGAGTTAGCATATGAGAACGCGGTTCTCAAAGCCTTAACGGCGGAGACAGATGCTAACACGTTCGAAGACGATGGCGAAGACGACGAGAGGCGTGCAAGATTCAAGAGAAAAGTCCTATCAATGCAAACCTTAGGCAAGACGCCACCGAAGGTCGTTAAGGAGGCCTGGACGCATAACACTCCAAGTTCAGGTCTCACCCGGACCCTTGGCTCCAACCATAAAAACAATCGCAACAAACCCTACGAGGGAAACGCTAACGAGACTCTTGGTATGGAAGCCATGCTAACGGGGAGGCTAGAAGCTATGGAGAACATGATAAAGCATCTGTCGGGGGTAGCTCCACCGATTATCAGAAGCGCTCCCAACTCCTACGCAGATATGCCCTTCGTTGACGTTATTGCTTATGGTGAAGTACCCAAGAGGTTCTCTTGGCCAACCATGACCCTGTACGATGGGACAACCGACCCAGACACACACATCTCACAGTATCGCTAACGCATTCTCACTTCTCCCATCGGCTATGAGCACTTAGAAGTCTGTATGTGGAAAGGATTCAGAGCAACCCTCACAGGCCTAACAATGTTGTGGTAATTCAATCTTGCCAACGGCTCCATCAACTCCTTCGCCATGCTAACGGATCGCTTCGTCGAGCAGTTTGCTAGGAGCCGAGTCCTAAGACGTGATTTTGATTACCTCTATCGGATCAAACAACGCCCTGGCGAGAGCTTGAGAAAGTATCTCAACTGGTTCAATGGACTCAAAGTGTCGGTCCCCAACTGCGTTGTCTCTACGGCTATCTCAGCCTTTAGGCAGACACTGCTACACGATGGCTACATGTACAAGGACCTCATTAAACACCCCTACCATACCATGGAGGACATACTCTCTAAGACTTGGGCCCAAATCAAATGGAAAGAAGACCCCACTTAGCAGGCCCAACTAGCACAAAGGAATCATCCCAAGAGCCATGGTCACTCTAAGGCCTCCAGGGATGATAAACCTAACGCTAGGTCTGGACCTGAAAACTCCGCCAAGGGTGGCCTTAGAGGATGGCCGAATCCCTTTTCAAAAGAAGAGCATGAAAAATACGTGCCCATGACCTGGCCCGACATGTCCAACATGGTTATATCCCCAGCTGAGATGCCCCTCAGCACATTAAAGACACGTCTAAGTGGTGAGATTTTCACCATGACCATGGTCACCTGAGAGAAGAATGCTTCCAGCTAAGACTCGAAGTGAATGAGTTTCTCAGAAAGGGATACCTTTGAGAGGTCCTCTCAGAAAGACGAAGAGCGCTCATTCATGAGCAGACCAAGAATGACGTTCCCCTGGAAACAAGGCATGATTCGCCAAGGCGCGGCTATGATGTCAACTTCATTACCGGAAGATCAAAAGTAAGCGAGGTGACAATCTCTACTGCCAAGAGAAGCACTTGCGCTGCAAAGATCAACCATTGAGTAGACGTCATGGCAGTTAGCATAGAACGCAAAGATGGCCCTCGCTTAATAAGCTTCACCACTAATACTGGCAGAGATGTAGTGACTCCGCACCATGATCCCCTGGTGATATCGTTGAAAGTTGTGAACTGCCTCATGAAGCGAATAAGCGTTGACAATGGCAGCTCAACTAACATCATCTTCACCAACACCTTTGAAGGCTTGGGACTAAGCAAAGAAGAAATCATCATAAAGTCCACTTCCCTAGTCAGATTCAGTGGCGAAGTAAAGCAGACCATTGGAGAAGTAATCCTACCAGTGTACGCCGAAGGTGTCAACCAAAGGACCAAGTTCCTCATTATAGATTACTACTCGGCGTACAATGCAATAATGGGGAGACCATGGATACATGATATGAAGGTGTTCTATCAACTCTTCATCAATCCTTAAAATTCCCAACACCTTGGGGAGTAAGGGAAATCAGAGAAGATCAGGAGCGGGTCCGCTCATGCTACTAGACGACCCTTAGAGTCATTGCTGCAAAACCCCGCTCGATGGCTACCGTCATGGAGATCTCTGCTGAGCCACTGCATGAAGGAAACAACCCTCAAAGAATACTGCCGTACACTGGTCAGGGGGCAAGGCCACAGGCAAGAGACGAACCTGAGGGGAGCATGGGGGTACGAAATAACAGAAAAATTGGAATGCCATACACAACTGGAATATCTATTCTAGACGAACAAGGCCTTGGCGTAAGCCTTGGAATACCTTCTTAGCCACGAGTTGGCCATCGTTTTTCTTAGAATTCAATTATGTAATAAAAGTTGTGCTATTCTTTGACGAAAGAAACTACGTCTTGAAGTACATTCTTGAAAGAAAATAAAAATGATTTCCTTTGGAGAAAAAAGATATAACATCTTTAAAAAGCTCCTTACGAATCTACCAAGGTCTTATGCCAAAAAAAAAATCCATATAATGCGGACGAAATCCTAAAAACCATGGCCGAAAGGTCATGGCGGAATGCGGACGAGCTCCTAAATATGGCCATCGAATGCGGACCATATCCTAAAAACCATAGTCGAAAGGTTATGTCGGAATGCGGATGAGTCCCTAAAGACCATCGTCGAAAGGCTGTGGCAAAATGCGGGCCATATCTTAAAGATGTTAGATGCAATGCATCAAAACTATGAGTTAGCAAAACTAATGGATATGTGCACCCCTGTCCATCCTAATACGCGGCTATAGCCTAGACTAAGGAGACATATATATAACCCCCTGGTTGTAGGTGATAACTCAAACCATAGATAAGGACACCATCGCCAAGCCGAGGTCATAGCCGAGGTAGGACGGATATCCCCTAAGTCGGTCTAAGATCTTAAGAGATAGGACAAATACCTTAATTAAATCTAGGGAAATATTTCTTTTGTATGATAAGCTCTAGTATAGAAGTTATCCATAAGATAAATGGAAACCCTATTTCGAAAAGCTATAAACACCAAGGGAAGAACCCTAGTTTAAGGGACCCCCAATCCGATTCGACTTAAGACTTTGAAATACACACATATTGTAATCTACCTCTTGTTCATCAATAAAGACGAGTCTTTTGCATTATTTTTCTATCCCTTTCGCTCATCTTCTTCATCTTTGATCTCTCCCTCAAAAACTCTAAAACCATCGACAAATTTGTTCTTGTTCTTCTCCATCGAAGAATGTCCAAAAAACCCCGAAACAGTTCGTCAAATATTTTTTCTGCTTTATGTTTTTGTAATTTTGTTTTTTCTTGTTTAAAACACCTTGCTGAAGGCTGCAAATGACGAGCTTATCAGGATCAAAGGGGAGGAGACCTGTTTAAATGCCTTGTTGGAGGTTAAGACTAAGGAGGTGGACCAAACCGTGACCAAAGAGGATGTGGCCGAAGGCATCGCTGAGGTGAAGGTCCGATGGAAAATGGCCAAGGATTTTTTAACTGGTGCGCACAAAGGTTGGTTGTTGGCTAATTTTTACTTTGAAGTTCCAGAGGTGCTCCGCATGGATGCACTTATCAAAGGTGAGACTCCTTGCATGGATCACCTTGGTATAATTGGCTTCTTCTCACCCTGACTTCCCTAACCTCAAGGCCCTCCTCAAACGAATCCCCCCCGAGAAGAAGAATGAAGAAGAAGACGTCCCATGGCGTAAAGTTGTTTGTTTTTTACTTTGATGCTTGGGCATTGGCTTTTGCCAACGCCGTTAACTTGTAAGGGCCCCTTCATGGGAATTTTAACTCTACGGGCTTTCGAGCCCCTGAATCCTGTCCCAGGCCGGAAGGCCTTAGAACTATCTAGGCCCAACATTTTTTGTCTTAGTTGTTCCTTAGGGCCTCTATTCTATTTTTTGTTTTGACTTCTTTTTCCTGATTTCTTTCTTTTTTTCAACCTTTTATCGTTCAACCACTTTTTTAGTTTCCTGCCTTGGTAGACATACTCTATCGGCAAGGTGTCGAATCGATGATGTGGTCTTGGTGATTTGCGGTAGTAGATAGATCTTCATCAAGGAATCCAAGATTTCTTCTTGAAAACGTAGACTATGGATCCCAAGTCTACTTTTTGGATATCTGATTCTTGTCAGGTCTTTGGCAGATCTTTGCTTGGTCAATTCCTAGTGTCATCTTTGGATTCCGGGACTTACGGCTTTCTAAAAATTTCCCGTTTTTGGTCATGGTGTCCAACTTCGTGGGGCGCGTGGCCTTAGTGAGCCCATGGTTAATCATTACTGGACTATCCCCTGCTAAAGCATGGGGCATATGGTCCTGAGAAACCATGGTTTGATAGACGCCAGTTCTAAGACCCGTGTGGTTTTGTTTTCTGCGCCCAGGGGGCTCATAGCCTTGGGTGGAGCATAGTCTTTTGGGGCGTTACTTTTACGAATCTTTAGATTCTATAATTAAGCCCTGGAGAGACGAAAGGTTTCGCCAATGGCACACTATTCAAAGTCTCACCGTGGGGCACATAGCTCTTGCAAACCATGGTCTCTTAGGTGTTAGACTTACGAATCCTTAGATTCTTCATCTATGTCATAGGGCACATGGTCCTGGAGAACCGAGGGTTCATAATGGATAGGATATTTAAATTCTACGGTTCAGAGATCAGATTTTAATACTTTTTCACTTAGGATTCGCGAGATTGGAAGTGTTTAAGTATCATACCTTTATCTTGTAAATGTTTGACTATGTATAAGTACTTATACTAGTTGGACCCATAGTCCATGGGTACTTTGGCCTTTGCGGGATTTTAGCCTAGGAGGACACACAACCTTAGTGGGCACACTTGCCTTAGTGGGCATACGTGCCTTAATGAGTTTTATAACCTTGGTGGGCACATGTGCCTTGTGGGAATGCGTGCCTTGGTGGTCATACGTGCATTGGGCTAGAGTCTGTGATAAGCAGTACTAGCCTCTTAGTGAGTATCATTACTCAATGGGCACACATGCCTGTGGGCATATGTGCCTTAGTTTTGCTAGCTTTATTGTTACCGACCGGTTTAATGTTTTTTATCTATGGGTAGCGTGCTAAAATAGACAGGGGTGCACATGTTCCGTAAGCTTTTCTAACTCACAGAGTTTGGATGCATTGCATCCACCATCATTAGGAGCTCGTCCACATTTTTACCATGCCTTTTCGAACATGGTTTTAGGAGCCCGTCCGCATTAGATGGACCATAGTTAGGAGTTAATCCCCATTATATAGATTTTTAGCCATGGTTAGGAGCTCGTTCGCATTACATGGACCATGGTTAGAAGTTTGTTTGCATTACAAGGATTTTGATAGGCTCATAGCCTTGGTGGGTTGAGTGTCATACCCTATTCCCCCAGAGGGAGGTCATAAGCACTTTTGATGCTTACGCTTTTCCTTTTAAAGATTGCTAGATTTTCTTTGGTCATCGCTATCCTAGGTTTTCATGGCCAAACCAATCCACCACATTCAGGCTTTGGTCTAGTTATTTCTAGAGGCATTTAATTCATACATGCATTCTCTTTTTAGAAGAATAGCTCAGGCACTAAATCGCTCTTTTACTGAAAATTAATTTTTATTCTAAACTTTTTCGTTGCATGATGGACAATAGTACTTGGATGTCAAAATAAAAATTGTAGATAATAAAATCACATTCCCTAGATAGGGTCCATGGTTCATTGAAAGTCGTAGGCTAGGGAACACTTTACCTTAGTCATCTTCCGGCTTTGCACTAGGCCCGTCTCTTCCAAAAGGCTTTGCCACCAGGCTGGTATTTGGTGTTGGCGTCTAGGGGTTACTCTTTTGGTGCAATGGCAGAGTTGAGGCTTCCAAGGGTGTGTCCTTCAATCGAGTCTCTAGAGCGTTGGCTTTCAAGGTCGTGTGGTAGCACGAGCGGGCGTGTTCTTGATCACCTTTGATTTCTTTTACTCCCCAAGGTGTTGGAAATTTCAAGGATTGATGGAGTGTCGACGACATGGCTTTCATGTCATGAATACATGGTCTTCCTACTATGGCGGTGTACGCTGAAGGGCAGTCCATGATGAGGAACTTGGTTCTTTGATTGACGCCTCCTGCGTATACTGGCAGAGTTACCTCTCCAAAGATTTGCCTTCGCTGCTAAATCCAACTAGAGAAGTGGATTCTCTGGTGATTTCTTCCTCGTCTAATCTTAGGACCTCAAAGGCATTGGCGAAGATTATGTTAGTTGAACCACCGTTATCGAGAAAGATGCGCTTCATAAGGCAGTTTCAACTTTTAAAGATATCACCAAGGCATCGTGGTATGGAACCATCACTTGTTCTTCAGCGTTAGCGGTGAAGCTTATAACGTCATCTTTGCATTCTTTGTCTACCGCCATGGCGTCCATCCCTAGGTAGGTCTTAGCAGTGTGGGTGCTTCGGTTGGCAGCGGAGACAGTCACTCCGCTTACTTCTGATCCTCTAGTTGTTACGGGTGATTTTGGTCGTTCTTTGTAGCACTACGGAAGCTGGAGGTCAATGAATGTTTTAGCGTGTGTGATTTGAAGATATCCTAAGCTCAAAGATCAATAATTGCAAAAGAACGAGTGTTGTATTGATTTCTTAGCCCAGGGTTTCGTGTGTCCACGTTTTTCCCTTAAGCTTTATATTTATACCTGAAGTTCATGATTATCCCTCCAAGAATTGGATATATCATGATTATCTATAAAATATATGCATCTTTATCTACAGATTACACATCATTATATGTTAATTTAAATGGTAAAAACAAGCAAGAGCCTACGGTCGGCTGGCTTCCGGCTTCCAGCAAAGCAGGGTTGTCTGACTTCCAGCTTCCGGTTACGCAATGTTGTCTCGCTTCCTGCTTTTGGGCATTCCCCTGCTTTGAGGTCTTACTAATGTACTCCATCTAAGCCTGGGGGAATTCCCATGGCCTAAATTACTCCCAACAGTTTGCCCCTTATTTCGCAGGTTTGACCCGAAGTTGTGGAATAACATGTCTTCCATGTGGCTTAGGCAGGAAGCCATTAGTTGCTCGACCTTTTTAGTTGTGACTTGCGTCGCCTCTATAAGTGTTTGCTTGCTTTTAGTTTGAATTCCATCAGATAATGGGCGCCATTGCAGCGGGAGGTTGCGTCTGGCTCTTGACGTCTGCCCTCAGGGCTTTGAATTTCAAATTTCATGAGTCGTTAGCACCTCCCAGCCATTGACTTCGTGAGGATCGGAGGTAGAGATTATAGTCGTTGATGAAGATTTGCAAAGATTTGAGAAGAAACAATGTAGTCGTTACTTCCGCGAGATGTGCGCCAATGATTGGACGCGTGCGACTGATTTCAATTTCTTCTCTTTCATTTCAAACCTTTTCTTTATTTTCTCTCTTGCATTTTAACTTCATTTTCTTTCTTTTTCTGCTAAACTCCTTGCTTCCGGAATCCTTATCTAGCTTTCCATCCGCGATTTAAGGTTAGATCTTCTTCTTCCTTCTTCTTTTTGCCTCTTTTAGGATATATTCCAGAGAACAACTCTTAGGGTTTCGAATTAGCCTTAGGTTTTAAGCTTTCTTTCCCCAATCGAGCTTTAGATCCAAGATCAAAATCCTTTTGAGCCCAAAAATGACTAGCTCTGGTGATGAGTTTTCTCCGGTAGCTTCGTCTTCCGTCAGTGCTCGCGTTCGAAAGAGGCACCAGATTCGGACTATTCCCTCTATCGAGGCTGAAGGATCTTCCGAGGACACGAAGATCCTTGAAGCCAATCCTCGACCCTTGTGATTTGCTGTGGGCCCAGAGCTTCTGAAGGTCGGCCCTTTTTCTAATGTAAGCTCTGAGATCTTGGAAAATTGGCGGCAACAGTATTCTATTAGAGAAAATGTCCATTTGAGGGTGCCTGGGAAGGACAAGAGGGCTTCTGAATGCCCAAGAGACGAGATAGCCGTGTATGAAGGCTATTTCGAGGCCAGAGTCAGGGGTACGATTCCGGCTCTGGTGAGGAAAGTCTCGAAACACTTCAACATCTATCCTTCCCAGCTAAACCCACCTTCTTGGAGCATCCTTACAGCCGTCCAAGTGCTCAACGAGTTCCATGGGCTGGATCTTGGCATTAACGACCTTCTCTACTCCTATTACTTCACCCATGTTCTTCCGGGTGAAGACAAATATTACTTTCGCCCTCGAGCCGGTTCTCCTATGGTGTTCGAGCTGGAAAAGGAGGAGAGGAAAGGGGCGTCTTTCACCAAGCATTGGGCTCAAAAATTTGTTTTTATGAGAGTTGAGACGTCTCCTGGATTCTCTACTCTTTGGAAATTCACTGGTAGGTTTAGGATGCTTTTCTTTTTACTGCTTCTAGCTTTGTCACTAACCTTCTTGGCCTTTTGTTTTTGCAGAAGTGACTACGGAGAAATCAGAAGAAGGCAAGGAGAAAGCTGAGGAAGCTTTAAAGATCTCTGCTGAAGAAAGGAGCATCCCATTTTTGCTAAGTGAGGAAGCGTTGAACCAAAGTAGTATCAGAAGTTTGTCTCTTTCTTCTTTTACTTCTGTTTTCTATCCTCCTTTTGACTAACTTATGGGCTGACCTTTTTTTGTTTTGCAGGGAATACGTCAGGATCTGGGTCTAAGGCGTTGGAGGACTTTAAAAAGGCTCAGGCGGCGAGGAAGGCAAAGTTGGCGTCTGGGAGTAAGGCTCCGAAGGTGGTGGAGATCCCGGAGTCTCCCTCTACTGGGTCCGAGAGGAAGGGGACCCAGAGGGCCACTGCCTCCAGCAAAAAGGAGAAGGGTCTTCCTACTAAGAAGTCCTCCTCCTATGTCCGCGATCTTGATGGTGCCCTAGAGAACCTAGAGAGCTCTGTCTTCTCTGCACTTCCTTCTAGTCCTCTTAGCTTTGACAATTTGGGCATCTTTGACCATGTCCAGAAGGGAATGATCAAGGTAACTGGTTTGCCCTTAGTTTTCAGCCGTCCTTTGATTGTTTCCTTTTCTTCTGGCTTACTTTCCTCCTCTTTGTTTTTTAGCTAGCTGCATCGCTCTTCCATGCCAAGGATCAGATCGTCACAGAGGTGATCTCTGTAGGGAAGGCCCAGGTGGAGGACTATCTCGCCAAGCTGAAGGCAGAGAAGGATAAGTCTGCTGGCTTGCAGAAGGAGCTGAGGGAGATGAAGGAATTTCTTCGGGGGTTGGAATCGGAGAAGGAGAAGGCGGCAGAGAAGGCCCTCACCTTGACTAAGGAGAAGGCGAAGCTGGAAGAGGAGATTGGCAACGAGGATGCCAGGGTGACCACCTTCACGGAGGAGATGTTCTTGGTTGTCAGCGGTGCCAAGATCATGGGGCATTGGGAGATGGTCCGAGACTACCTGAAGGGTGAGGCCAAGTCTTGCAACTTTCAGGAGGATTTTGAGAACTAAAAGATGGTGGTGATTACGGAGGCAAAAGAGAATGGCCTCGAAGCTCCCACCTTTGAAGACAAACCAGAGATTCCTCCTTCCCTGACTTCTGCACCCCCAGCGGACTTAGTGCCAAATGTCGAGAAGTCTGCCTCTCTTGATCCTCCGGCTGCCTAGCCTCCAGACCCGAAACCAAGAATCAAGCTGCTCTCCCCTTGTGGAATTTCTTATCTCTTTTTTTGTTGGTGATGATCTGCCCCTGCGTGGGCTTACTTCTGCCCCTTGTGGGCTTTGTAATGACTTTNTTGTGGGCTTTGTAATGACTTTTCATGGCCTTTGTGGCCTTAACTCTTTGGTGGCCTTCTAAGCCTTCTTTCTGTTTGCCCTTCGGGGCTCGAAACTCGTATTCCGGCCCTTCGTGGATGATGCAATACAGGATGCTCAAGAGACTGAGACTGAGCTGGAGCTAAG